>JAQZBX010050332.1:0-19689 GCA_029593785.1 Cabassous unicinctus | reverse complement strand
AAATAAATTTTAGAAGCTAGAAATGACTATTCAGGTTTAAAGTTTAATAACAGTTTGGTTTTTTTAATTACTGATGTTTGGACCTTAAAAATTATGGATTTCCACACTGTTAGTTCACCCATAATAAAATACTTTATAAATATCAACAAACCTACAACATTAACAAAATAAGTTAGTTTATGGAAGTTTTATGAACATACCCATTTATTCATTTGATTATTTTTCCTAACAAATATTTATCAAATATTACTATATAGAAAGCATTGTGGCAGGCACTGAGATTAGAGTGGTAACCAAGACAGTCATGACACTGCCCTCCTGGAAATCGGAGTCTGGCACAGAGGCAGAAAAGGAACATGTAATTACACAAATGTTCCTGGTGATAATGTGATGGGATAATACTGGTGCCTATAAGAGGCAGAATTAGTTTAATCTTGAGGAAGTGATCTTTACCCTGAGCGCTACAGATGATTAACAATTATTGAGGCTAGTGTGAATCCAAATATGTTACATATTAAAAAGTGGACCTCTAGATAATTTCATGAGGTTCCAAGCAAGTGTATTTTGATTTTTATACTTCACTTTTTCCTATAATTTTATTTCATTTTTAAAATTCTAAAAATTAACTTTAATGTTTATGGTTATATTCGTTTAGTTACAAGCAATTCTGACTTTATATTTATTCTAATGATATAAAAATTCCTTCAAAATAAATTCTGTTGTAGTGTTTAAATGCTGGTAAAATCAAAGAAAATTAATTTTTAAAATTAGTATAAGTGGTATATTTATGGCAAAATTCTAAATGTCATATGTGATTAAATGGTTTGGAAAACACTAATGAGCTGATCAGAGAAAAGTAGGTTTGATAAAAGGAACATTCTAAGAAAAGCTATATATGGTTGTATATAATACAGAACTTGAACTTTTTAAAAAGATTCCAAAGATTTTAAGCTTGACTCTTAAAACAATTTACTAATTTGTAATTAAATATATGTTCTTAAGACTATAAGCCTATCAATATTTTAATGATTCATATTTCAAGATAATGGTTTTATGAGGTGTTTTTTCTTTAACTTGTGGGGATTTGTTTGTTTATATCTTTCTGTTTCACTTTTTTAAGATAGTCATAAAATCTGTGAGTAAGAAAAATAATAAAAATTTTTTAAAATATCTATAATAGCAACGCCAGTTAGCTATGCTTTTTTTAAAACAGATTTATTTATTTCTCTTCCCCCCAACCCCCCTTGTTTTGGGCTCGCTGTCTGCTCTCCGTGTGTTCTTCTGTGTTTGCTTGTCTTCACTTTAGGCAGCACCAGCTCCTCAGCTCCCTGGTCTGCTGTGTCTCTTATTGTCTCTCTTCTGTATCTCTTTTCATTGCATCACCTTGCTGTGCCAGCACTCCTGTGCAGGCCAGCACTCCATGTGGGCCAGCTCGCTTTTCACCAGGAGGCCCTGGGAATCAAACCCTGGACCTCCTATATGGTAGACGGGAGCCCAAGCGCTTGAGCTACATCCGCTTCCGAGTTAGCCATGCTTTTTAATGATTGTCTTTGGTTACAAATTTTGCCTTCCTTATAGTTTTCCATGAATCATTTCACTATGTGTATTTCTGTCTGATTAAGCCAAATAATTGTATGGCTTAATTGCTTACTGTGTGCCTTGACTGTATATTTCTACCCTTTTATGTTATCCCATTTTATTTTATTTAATTAATTAATTAATTAATTTATTTATTTATTGGCACTTGGTATTTTCTAATGTTTTATAATCATCTGTGATTATTAATAGCTGAGGAAAATATTGAAATTATCTGATTACAGTTATTAATTACACTAATTGTACATATTTTAAACAATGCCTGGCTCTAAAGAAAATTAAGTTGGTTTATACTTTTGATTTCTAACTGCGGCAAGCTATAATATAAACATAACACAAGATATATGTATATGTATGTTTACTATATGAATATTTTTGTATTCAAAATATTAATAAACACTCTTAATTCTGTCTACCACAGATATGTGGAATGGGTTTGTACACAGTAAAGAATGAACAATCTCATGACAATATATTGCAAAGCCTGAGATTAAGATGCAGTATTAAAGAATGGCCTTGACATCTTTGAACCTCACAGGGTCTCAAAGCTTTATCATGCATTCTCCTGCTCCTACCAGATATGCCCCTTCTCACAAGGAAAGGCTACTCACCTGGCTAGTTCACCTATTAGCAAACCCGTTGGGCTCCATCAGCTCTTCCATCAAATGAGCTGTCAGAGCTTCAGTTCCCTGTCAGCTCAAGGAGTTATTTGAACAAAAAGAAACCACATTTTCCCGTGGGAATCGGGGGTTACCTTATCCTCCTGTTACTACAAAGCTTTCCTCCCATAGTGGAGGTATGCTGGTTCACTCTGCTCTTATGTGCAACTACCATATGGCCCGGGACTACATGCATTATTTTCCTCTTCCAGGGCCGTGAGTATATGTAACTAATAATTGCTATCAATCTCAGCTGTCCAGTATCAGGATTCATGTGTTTGGCCATCTCATATTCTTTAAAGGTACTGTTTAGGGGAAGAGATGCCTCTTTCACCAATGGGGTGAGTAGGAGGTGATCAGAACACACATATCCACAGGCTTTTCCCCATGCTAAGTTTGAATTCAATTGTCAGTCTCTAATGTAGATATAAGAAAAATCTTTAACTATAAATATTTATGTGTATAATAAGATATTTCATCTTAGTTTTACCTTATGATTGAGTAACTCAGACTTCTTTTCTAACCTCCTTGATCTTTCATGATGACTTTTCATCTCATTTTCTATATATCACCTTGTCTCTTCTGAGATGACAAAACACTCCCTAAAAGTTCATATTAAAATACCCTTTTTCCTAAACTCAATAAACTTTCTTGTTCGTATGTGGTAGTTTGAGGCTTTTATAGATCCCAGAAAACTCATGTCTTTAGAGCTAATCCTTTCCTGTGGGTGTGAACCTATTGTTATGGGACCTTTCCATTAGATTACTTCAGTAAGGCATGACCCAAGATGGGTCTTAATTCTCTTACCAGAGTACTTATAAATGGGATCAATACAAAGAGACAGAGAGAAACCCACAGAAGCTGAGAGAGAAAGCCAGTGGAATGCTAGAACCTGACACAATGAAACCTAGAAGAGGAAGGAGATCAGGCTATGCTGCCATGTGCCTTGCAATATGACAGAGGAATCCAGAATCACCGTCAACAGGTCTTCAGGGAGAAAAGAGTCACCTGGTGAAGACTTGATTTGGACATTTTCATAACCTAAGAACTGTAAGCTTAATAAGGTAATAAATCTCCGTTGTAAAACCCAACCCATTTCTGCTATATTGCAACCTAACCAACTAAAAGAGTGTGTTTTTCTTCTTTCTCTACTTCATCTTTTTTTTTTTTTTGACAATTTTTATAGTCCCATTCTACACACGTCTATGTCCTTGTGCTTTCTGCTTTATTTATTTATTGCATGGCTCAATACTAGGCACACTCATTTAGGAGTGTTACGGATTTTTGATAAATTTAACTTTAATCTTTATGAAATGTTTGTCTTCATCTCTGGGACTCCTTGTATTGAAGTCTACATTTTCATAGATTAATTTAGCCAGTCCTGTTTTCTGATGTCTATTGTTTTTATAGAATATCTCTTTCTTCATTTTAATTGCAACATATCTGGGCTTTTACATTTAAAATAAATTAATTGTAATGGCATATAGTTGGGACATACTATTTTATCAACTCTGAAAATGTGCTTTGTTTTAAAGCAGTTTTATTGAGATATGTTCATATACCATTAAACCCATTGAAAGTATATAATCAATGGCTTTTAGCATGATCACAGATTTGTGCATTCATCACTACAATCAATTTTAGAACATTTTCATTGTTCCAAAAAGGAAAAACCCATATTCCTTAGCAGTCACCTCTCAATCCCTCTATTCTTTCCTAGCCCTACATAGCCACTATTCTAATTCTCTCTATATAGATTTATTTATATTCACATAAATATCTACTTTTTAAATGTAGTGTTTAGTTACAATGAAATTATTTTTACGGTTGGGTCTAGTTCTGTCATCTTGCTAATTGTTCTCTAATTTTCTCTGTGTTCTTTCTCCTGCTTTCTTCTTTTTCTGCTACCCTTCTTTGCATTATTCAAAATTTTAATATTGGAATTCATTTCTTTATCAGCTATTTAGCTATATCTCTTTCTTTCATTTGTATTTATTGGTTGTGTCAATAATTACAATATTCATCCTTCATTTACTACATTATAGCTTGATTAATTATTATATCACTCCACATACAACGTAAGAACCTTACAACAATATACTTTTTTAAAAAATTTAATCATTTTTATTTAAAGTGTATTTCTAAAATCATAAAAGGGGTTTTGTAACCAAAGTTGAAACACATTTATTCTTCATAGCTTCAGAATCTGACAAGCAATTCCAGACCATGCTTCCCAAATCCAATTTTCTTTGCTATTTTGCAAATTTCTGTAGCCTCAAATTTAAACTACTCCATTCTAAATGTACAATTTTAGATGACTACTGTATGCTTGTTGATAAGACAGTTTCCTCAAAACATTCCATTAAATGTAAAGAATGGTTTTTGTCCAAGGATCAGGAGGGAAGAAATATTAAACACCTATCAGAAAATCATTTATTGATTTTAATAATAACAGAAGCTGTATTGTTTTCTGCTATAAAAGAGAACATGTAAAATTAAATTATTTTTATAGACCTGTAATATTTTACTCCCTACACCGCTTCAATCCTATTTATGGTCTTTTATGCAAGTCACCATCAGGATTTACTGAGTAAAATTCCAAGGTGTTAACATGGCTCTGAAGTGTAATTCCAAAGTGGAACAGGTTACTTTTGAGGAAGAGAATTCACTGGTAAGTCCCCTCAAATGCTCTTTTTTTCTTTCAACTTTAAATAAAAAGTTAATGGAATCATTTTTTCAACCAACTTTGGGTATTATCTAGCACACTATCCCAAAACAAAAATGGGAATCAAAACTTTGTTTTAGGAAATTTTCCACTTCTAAGATTATAGCTTATCTCCCTGCCCCTCTTTTTTGACTGCCAAATTCAGTATTTAAAGTTTTAAATTATGCATTTCAATGTAATTTTTAAAAATGATCTTAACAAACCAGAGCACAAACATCACATGAAGTCTCTCATCACGTTGTTTGATTATAACGAAGTAAGAGATAAAAATGGATGGACATGTGAAGACAGGTATTCCCTCTGTTGAAGATGAGCAAGCTTTTAACACATGAGCAGCACCGAACTCCATTCCTTTTGAGACTCCTCAGACTCAGAATGTTTACCTGTGATAGACTCAATATAGTTCTTAAAAATGAAAGTTTGGTCACTCCGCAGCCCCGCCTCCAACAGCACATCACAATATACTTTTATTTGCCTATTTCAGTTTTTTTTTTACTACTGTTGTCCTACATTAAATTTTACATATTTTATAAACTCCATAATGTAATGTTATCATTTTTACTCTAAGCAGTTACTGCGTTTTTAAAAAAATAAGAAATGAGAAAAAATATTTTATGCTTTCCCACATATTTACCATGTACAGCACTTATCATTCAAATAGATCCAAGTTTTCATCTGATTTAATTTCCACTCAGAATGATTAACTTCCATTGGCATTTCTTGTAAAGCAGTTCTGCTGGTACCAAAATTCTTGAATGTTTTTTAAATCTGAAAATATTTTATTTCACCTTAATATTTTGAAAGATTTTTTTCACTGGACATATAATCCTAGTTTAGCACATTTTATCTTTTAGCATTTTGAATGCCATTACATAACATTAGTATGTACTGCTGACTTCTTATCATTACTTCTGATAAGAAGTCAGCAGTAATTCATTTTTCTATTGCCTTGTATATAAACTGTCTTATTCTTCTAGAAGCATATAAGTTTTATCTTTACCTTTGTTTTAGAAATTTTACTAAGATATGCTTAGTTGTGGTTAACTTTGTGTTTCTGACTTGGGGTTTGCTGTTCTGGAATATGTGTGTTGCTATTTACAACAAATTTGGAAAAAGTCTAATCATGTTTCTTCAAATTTATTTTCTGCTCCAATTTTTCTTTCTTCCTTTGGACCACAAATTACAAGCGTGTTAAACTTCTTGACATTGCCCCATAGGTCTCTATTCACGGTTTATAAGATATTCTTTTAAATTAGTTGCTTCAGTGTGAGTAGTTTCTACTGACCTTTCTTTGGAATTACCCCTATTTTCTTCTTCATTGATTAGAGCGCAGTTTGGAAAATCAAGTGATTTTTTTCCCCTTCATTTTGGTTATATTTTTCCACTGCAGAATTCTCATTTGGAACTTAATTATTTTTTATTCTTCTTTTGAGAAGCCACATCTGTTCACATGTAGTGTCAATGTTTCCTTTTAATTTATTGAAAATATTTGTAATAATTGTTTTAAAGTGCTTGTCTACTAATTATAACATCTGGTTCTTCTTCTATGCACTTTATCCCCTCCTGTTATGAGTCACATTTACCTGCCTCTTTATATCAAGGAATAGTTTACTGTTTTGTTAGACACTGTGATTGCTGTGGTTTTGGGAGTCTGAATTCTGTTATTTTCTATTAAAGATCCCTGAATTTAGTTCTGTTATTCCAAAAGGCAGTTAATATATGGTAGCTCAAATTGATCCTGAAAAAGCTTTGTTTTAAACTTTGATGGATTGAGAGCACATATTCTTGGGTTAAATTCATCCCGTACCTGAGGAGTGGTCTTCCTGAGGTTCCAACTGAATTCCTGGTGTTTGTTTTTTTCCATTCTCTCTGTTCTCAAGGTTCAGAAATCTAACACCTTCCAGTAATATGTAACCTCTAGAATCACTATTCTGCTCAGGTCCCCAAGTATTTCCTTTCAGCCAAGATTAGCAGAACTTTATACTAGGCAGGTGTAACCTAACATTTGGCTGAAGACTCAAGGGAGCCTTTATAAAAGGTTCTGTGGCCCATTCTTTGGGCAGCTCCTTCCTCTTATGCACCCTTTTCTATAAATTCTATCAGCGTCAGGAGCTCCGAATTCCAATCTCTCCTTCTTCCACCCAGCAAGATCACTGCTTTCTGACCTCCACTTCCCTGTCCTGTGGGCTCGGATGTGCCCCTATGAAGAAAGCCAGAGTAAGATAGAGCTCAGCTCATGTTTCCTTTTTCTCAAGGTTCACAGTCCTATGCTGCCTATTGTCCAAGGATTGAAAATATGTTTTGTCCAGTTTTTTGTTTACAAATGAAGGTTAAGTTCATGATTTAGTTTGACCAGAACCAGAAGTCTCAAGTTAATGCTTTTGTCACATATAGGATAAATTATTAATGTTTAAATTGGCTTCATTTATATTAAAAGGAACTAAATTTTGAATGTGGAAAGATTACGTTCATTGCCTTTGAATGTATGTTAATTTAGTAAAAAGCGAACAATTTTAAGAATTGTTCAAGCCATAACTTTAATACAAATGTGTGTCATTACTATGTGGTTATATCCTTGTTACTTTAACTTGCAGTAATGTTGTGCTAATAGGAAATACAATATAAATGTCATATTGATCAACACTGTCACTGGTCCCAATAGTCTTATAATTTTGTCTATACTTGGATTTTTGAGGGCCAGAGAGAAAATTGAAATCAATTATAATCTTCCTTACTATTTGGGTACAGACAAGGTTTTTTTGCAGTTAAATAATATTAACTTTCATATTTTAGGGCCTATCTCCTTGCATTGATGATTTTTCCCCTTAACATTAATTTCAAATGAATTCTTTGTAAAGATGAGTGACAAAGGAGAAGGAAACTAGGAAAATAATAAAAAAATTTCGTTTAATGAAGATGATACTTCATGAAGTTCATTGCAAGAATTATTCTAATATAATCAGGTATTTATATACTATTGTTTTATTTTGAAGATGAGCTAAAAACATGAGCACATTACAAAAATTGTTCAGGTATTTTTAAAGTGAATTCCACATCCTCTTTCACTCTTTATTTTTCAAATGAGAAAAAAAAATTTTGGAAGCTTGATTATATAATTTAGTAAGCAAAGAAATTATGGGATTTTAATTGCTGGAAGATAATTTATTGACACATAGCTAACCCAGAATCACCTTCTTATATAGTTTAAACTTCAGATCTCTAGAAAAAGCCTTAAGCAAGGAATTAATTGAGAAGTGTATCTAAGGGGAATGAAATAATTTTTACAGTGCCCATATACTTATACACTTAGAGTCAGCACCATGAAGTTGAGCAAATATTTATTCTTGATTTGTCTTCATGCATATCATCGTTTTTCCAATTAGACAATTTATTTATTAATTCAACCAATATTTATTGGACACTCATTTTATGACCTCCATACTAGGTAACTATAATGCATCTCTGCCTTCTGACTTGGAATGTCACTCTGGCTTTGCCCATGTCCCTTGCAAAGAAAAGCTCTGCAAATGCTGTGGTGAGCCTTCCATGGTCTTAGGGTTGTGGTTTCCTGTAGGGCTAGGAAGGGAGGAGACTATGTACCTGGCATCCTCAGTCTCTAGGGAGCTTCCAAACCCCATTTTTCAGAGGGTCATCATTGAAGAGAGGAGTCAGTATTAGAGAAGGTGGTGGCATGTAAGGATAACAGAATGCTAGATGGAGCATACCTATAGGCAGTTGATTTCCCAGCATTTCCTCTCCTGTCCTGCATAGTTCACACCAGAGAACTTTCGTGTCCCACCAGCAGCAGTAGCAGTAGCCCCACCAAGGGACTCCCAGAAGCCAGTAAAAAGATCAGGAGCCACCTAGGTCAGCATGGAATCCTTACTGCCCCTCTTGCTGACTCCTCTTTGCCCTTCCTGAATGTACAGTCTTCCCCAGTCCCTGCCCTTCAGCCCTCTGCTTGGCTGAGTGCACTGTGTATTGTACTGATAAAGGAAGGGACCACAGGAGTGAGGTGAAGAGGATGGAGATAGGGCAAGTTCAGCACCGACCCTCCCAGCCTCAGCGCCACCAGCCTGAGCTTGCTGTCCTCTGAAAGAGGCAAAGTGATGGCTTGTGCAGGGGAAGTGTTTCTGCCTGCCCCCAGCCTGATGTCCCTGGTGGAGCAGATGCTTCCGGGCTGGCCAGCCTCTAATTTGCACATCTAAAAATTGCGGAATTGAGTTTAGATTGATTTCTAAAACTCTTTTTGGAGTAGGACTTGTAGGAGAATAATTTAATTTTATCAATAAGATTTCCCTGTCCAAACCCAGAGTCCTATGTACATATGCTATTTAGAGAGAATAAAAAAAAATGTCAAGGCTGTTTTTTCCTCTTTGAATGTTCCATCTATTTCTATAACTGATCTTGTACATATATAGAGAAACACATCTTTCTTTTAATAACTGGAGGAAAAAATATTAAATAAAATGGAGTGAGGTAATTTTATGTAAAAAAAATGCTGTAGGTACAGAGATAGATGAATAAACAGAGGACTGTAGAAGCACAGAAAAGAAATGCATATGCATGTCTTGTGTTTTTTTTTTAATGGTTACACAAGTTATAATGTGTTTTTTTTCAAAGATTTATTTATTTACTTTTATTTTTCTTTATTTATGCTTCCCTTCCCCCAGATGATTCTTTCCTCTGTCTGCTCATGTTTGCTCACTTTTTTCATGTGGCACCGGGAACCAAACCCAGGGCCTCCCACATGAGAGGCAAGTGCCCAACGGTCTGAGCCACATCCACCACAGGCTGCGGCATCTGCTGGCTTGTGGCATCTGCTTGTTGCACTGGGGATGGTGTTTAGCTCCTTGCGGCAGGGGCAGTGTCTAGCTCCTTGTAGCAGGGGCAGTGTCTGCTCATCTTTTTTTAGGAGCCAAGGGGACCCGAACGCAGAACCTCCCATGTGGTAGGCAGGTGCCCAACTGATTGAGCCACATCTGCTTCCCATGTCTTATGCTTTAATTAAGCAACTTTATTAAAAGCTCACCATATGTCAGGCAACTTCATTATATATCATATTATAGTAGCAAAAATATTGAACTTGCACCTTAAAACAGATTTGTTATCCAGCTTTATTACTTCCTAGCTGAGGAATCATGGGAAAATAACTTAATCTTTCTGAGAAATGTTCATGTGTACAATGGAAATAATATCGAACTTTTAAGTGTATCAAAGATTAACTTAGATAATAAATGGTTTAAAATAATGAAAACTAACACCTTAGGCAAGCATAAAATTACTATATTTTAATGTAACAATTTGCCCTATTCTATAGTCATATCACCTTTATGTTGGCTGTAAAAAGACAGCATGTAAAAAAAAGAGGGCAAATAATTATTTGTATAGCTAATGAGTTATTGAAATGCAAGCACTCATGTAATTTTTATCAAGGACAAGACACAGAATGTCCCCATTTTTGATTACTAACTTCTCCCATCTCTCTGAAGGTAGCTGCTATCATGACCTTTATTTAATTCACTTCTTTGCTTTGAAAATATTTTTACCAATGGATCATGCATCCCTAAACACTATTATTTCCTGATCTTTAACTTTATATAAATAGAAGAACACCATGTGTATTTTTTTGTTTCTAGTGTATTTTGGTTAACATTTTATTTTTAAGATTCATATATATTGTTGCTAGAAGCAGGATATTATTTATTTTTATTGCAGTTTAGTATTCCATTCTATGAATATGACATTATTTATCTATTTACCAGTTGTTGGGCATTGGAGTTTTTCTCAGATTTTAGTACCATAAGTTCACACCAATATATCTAATTCTTGTCTAATACTCAGGCATTTTTCGAGTTTTCTGCCTTATCATATTTTTCATTTCCTTGCTTGATATCGAGAAATCTTGTCCCCATTATCCTTATTAAACTTGGTTTTATGCTAAAATTCCTTTCATATAATAAATCTATGGCATTAATGACAACTTCCATCCCCTTGCAAAAGCCATGCTTACCCCACTTGGGTTCCAACACTGCACCCTCATTCACACCCACAAATGAAAGTTTTCTTTACTTCATTTGTGCTTTTAACAACCCATGGGAACCCACCATAACTTCCAGGTGCCCCTCCTCCCTCTGCTTGGGATTTTATCCTCTGATTTAGGTCACAAGGATCCCCTCATCTGCATCCACCTACCTTTCTTGGCCTCAATTAATGGCTCTTAGACATTTCTAAGAAGAAAAGAAAAGGAAAGAAATGAAAGAAAGAGAATGGAAAGGAAAGGAAGAAAAAGAATGGACTATACATAATTTCCTATATAACAAATAATTAAAAACTTTTCAAAAGTGATTACACCAATTTCTACTCCAATGAGCAGTCCAGACAATTTTTCCATCTAATTTATTGTAAAAACTATAGCACATTTAAAAATGAAAAAGTGACATTTTAAAAAAATCATACTGAGACAAGTAGCATTAGCAAGATGTTTGGTCACCATATGTATAAGATTTTCTAATCTACACAGCCTCAACAAAGCTTTCTATTGTTAGTCTCTCAAATTTCAACTTTTTTAAAAAAAGGTTTATTTACTTTTATCCATTTTTACCCCCCCCCGCCATTTTTGCTGTTTTTGTGTCCATTCACTGGGCAATTCTCTGTCTGTTTCCTGCCCTCTCTTCTCATCCTTCTCCTCTTGTCTTCACCGGGATTCCATCCTCAGAAACTCAGATGTGGGAGACAGGCATTCTACCACCTGCGCCACCTTAGTTCCTGGTTTTTCGGCATTTCTCATCTTGGCTTTCCCTTGTTTCACTCTCCTCTTATGTCATCATCTTGCTGCATGGCTTGGCGGGGCCTGGTGGTGCACCCGTGTGCGGGGCGTGGCCATGCACACGTGCACCGGGCCTGGCAGCCCACACGCCTTCTATATTTTTCTTTTTTTATTTTTACCAGGAGGTCCTGGTGATCAAACCCAGGTCCCTCCATATGGGAGATGGATGCCCAACCATTTGAGCCACATCTGTCCCTCTGTTATATCTCTTAAGATTGACCAAAGATACCTAGAGTTACAGTCATTTCCCAAACAGGATGGTCATATAATAAATCAGGTTTGGTTTATCACCAGTGTTCTAAAAACCATACCTAGGGAGAAAAACTAGGTCTGGGCACACATGCATGGTTTCTAATATAGCAAATGTTTAGCTAAATTTCATCTCTTTAAATTGGTGCAGTAGTAATTCCTCATTATGACTTTAGTTTGTATTCCCCTACTTGTTAATGAGGCTGACCTTATATTAATATGTTTATTGGCTATTCGGATATCTTCTTTGAGAAAGTCTTATTCAAGTCTCTTATCCATTTTTGTAGTGGGTTGTCTTTTTATCATTTATTTTTAAGTGTTATTTCCTGAATATGTCTGATAAGCCCCTTACCTTTATTTTTCAATTCAAAATAAATTCATTTCGAGTAACTGAATACTTCATAAGAAGTAAGTACTACTGTATTTTGTGCAGTATCTCATCCAGAATTAATCAAAATTCTAGGACTATTGTGCCAGTTATTCATTAAATCAACACACTTCCTAGCTCATCAGTCATGATGTTATCACTGAAAGCTGATATTCTGCACTAAGACAAATATTTTGTCCACTCTGCAGTGACTCCTCATGGCTCACACTACCTGCACAGGTCACCAAGTTCTTATCTTTCTGTTCCCATCCTTAGGAATTATTATCAAGAACACAGACTGTGTCAGGAGAATAGGATTAGAAGAGATTTTGTAATGATATGATTTACTAAAGTATTTTCCCTCCATGACCCTGAGTTCCTTGTTTTGAGCTTCAATCACTAATTTATGAGAGGTCACTTGTCCTTTCTTAAAGAAAATTTGATTAAAATATCCTGTTGTATGTCTCTTCCCCTATGACATGATTGAGGCTTTCCCAGGTCAGCCCAACTGTGATGGCCATAAAGTAATAGAACAGACAATGGCTGGCCAGATGTATCTGATCTTTGCATGCCTGCAGGCATTTTTTCTAGAACACTGGGAAGGTAGATCTGCCTGCACTCAAAGCAGGCAAGAAACATCAATGAATTAATACCCCAGTTCTTATCTGAAGTCACTCTCAATCAGTGAACCCCAGAAACTGGTCTATAAATAAATAGCCGACAGAGCTCTCACCCCTAGAGAGGGGTAATTATGAGATATATGTTTTACAGAAGAAATTAAAATGTAGTTTCCTACTGGAGTGAATGGCTTAATAACATTCACTTTAGCTACCTTCCTTTCCCTCTAAAACTGCCTCCCTCACCTGCAGAAGTCCCTGTACCTTCGCCTGAAAACTACTGGTACTGAAAGCTTTGTCTCAGGGTCAGCTCCTGGAGGACACCAAAGTAAGATCTCTTTCTTAGTTTTACCGGAAATTCTATGACAAATACCACACAATAGGTTGTCTTAAATAGCAGGAATTTATTGCCTCACAGTTTTGGATCCTAGAAAGCTTGCTTTTCCTGAGGTCTGGTGCTGGCTTGCCACAATCCTTGGGGATCCTTGGCTTCCAAATCTGCCTCACATCACATGGCAATGTCCTCTCCATTCCCTTCTGGGTTCCTGCTGACTTCCTGCGTCTTCCTGCAGCCTTCTCTTTTTAAGGCCTCCAGTAATCTGGATTATGCTCCACCCTGCTTCATTAGCCACAGTTTAACAAAAAACAACAACTTTGAAAGGCCCTATTTACAGTGGGCTCACACCCACAGGGATCCATATTTAATTAAGATCATGTCTGGTTGGATCCATAATTCAATGTACCTTAGCCAGAAACTTCTATCCCAGAAAAACCTGTCTACTTAGTACTCATTTACCAGTTTTGAAAGAAAGACTCTTATGGAGTGACATCCTTGATAGGATCAGAAAAATATTTTGTTGCACTGTAATCCAAGTACAATGGCTGTCCATGTTCTCTATATTGGCCTTAATAAGAGGGCTTGTTAGTGAACTTTCACAAGACAAAAAGTTGAGCTTATTTAATTTCATGAAAAATTATTAGAAAAGACAAAATGTCTCTGGTATTTGTTCCTTTTCTCAAATTGTTCCTTTAGTTCAAATCAGTCTTATCCAGGCCTGATATTCAGCTACTGGCACTTCTAATAAAATATCCAAATATTGCTGTTAAAATATCCAGTCAGCTGTGCTGATTGGTAAATAGGCATACCCTGGGATCCTGAGTGCTTCCCTTCCCACCCACTGCCTTGGCTACCTTAACACCTTGCCTGGGGCTTTGAAATGCCCATGATCCAGAAACTAAGGGTTTAATGCCTTAATTAAACTTTAGGGCTTCTCTAGGATCTGCCCCACATTTACAGCCTGGGCATCCTCTAAATGGACAGTTATCCTGTTCCTTGGATAAACAGGAGGTTAAAATTTTTGACTGTCAATATGCTTCTTATTTCATCCCCATTTACTTAGCTAATTCTTTTTTATTTTTAAAGATTTATTTATTTACTTTTTTAGCCATTTTAGGCCCCCTCTCTTACCCCTCCGTTTTGGTTTTTCTTTTTTTTTTTTTGCTGTTTTGTGTCCATTCACAGGGCAATTCTCTATGTCTGTTTCCTGCCCTCTCTTCTGATCCTTCTCCTCCTGTCTTCACTGGAATTCCATCCTGGGAACCTCTGATGTGGGAGAGAGGTATTCTGCCACCTGCGCCACCTCAGTTCCTGGTTTTTTGGTGCATCTCATCTTGGCTCCCCCTTGTGTCACTCTCCTGTTATGTCATCATCTTGCTGCGGGGCTCGGTGGGGCCTGGCATGCCCGTAAATGGGGCCTGGCTGCGCACCCGCCTACGGGGCCTGGGGGCTTGCCCACTCGTGGGGACTGGTGGTCCACGCACCTTCTATATTTTTCTTTATTTTATCAGGAGGTCTCGGGGATCAAACCCAGTTTCCTCCATATGGGAGACAGACATCCAACCATTTGAGCCACATCTGCCCCCCCCCCTTAGCTAATTCTTTTTTACTCTTCATATAGCGTCTTAGACATACTTTGAGAATCCCTTTCTGACCAACTTCTCTAAAACAAAAATTAACCATTCCTGATTACCTCTAGAGTACACAAAATCTGTGAATCAAAAAGGTTTGATAACTGCCAGGTTTAACCAAGTTTTTTCTTTAAAGCAGACATATTTTGACTTTTTAATATGTTAGTTACTTGTGAATATTCAAATGTGGATTTCAGCATACAGTGTATCTCCAGCCTGTTTAACTAGTGGTAAAACTTGTATTAATGTTTGAGATGCTTAACATTATTGCGATAAGTACTTGTGTAAAGAACATAGGGTAGAATGCATCAGCTACATCCCACACTCCAGAGATACAAGAATTTTAGCATTATATAAAAAAAAATAAAAAAAAAGAAAACGGGAAATATAAAAATCAGTTCAACCAAGTGAAAGTAACATTTTTATATGATAAAGAATTTTATAATGCAAAAATATTTTATGCTGATTAATGATGTCAGTATAAAATAGTTATAGGTATAAGGCATGTGTAGCTATGTCATTTGAAAATGAAATCTGAAAAAAGATTTTCTTGACTTTTGCCATCCTTATTGCAATATAATCTGCCATCACCCTTCAACTATACCTTGGATTTCAATTTAATTTTACTGTTATGTTTTATAGACTTTTATTGTTCTCTGTTTACTTAGTGCATCCAACAGTTATTTATAATAATAAAACAGTACATTTGAAAAGTAGTTGGTTGAATTACATTTAGTTAATGAATGCTATAGTGTTTGTTATTTGTTAAGATCTGGATTAGGGGAAGAATTCACAATACTTCAGCAATAATGTGAAAATTAGTTAAGCATGCTGAGTTTATGATTAACTTGCCAATACCAGGTTAAATTGATGTACAGCACAAGTTTATAAAAGAGTGAGGAAGCATAAATTATAATTTGGTGAGCATTTTTCGCTTTGAGCAAAATGATATTTTAGCAAGTAGTGTTAAATAGGACTTAGCAAGTAGTGTAGCTTTTAGACCTATAACCTATATTTCATGCATGCAAATCTACCATAATAGTCAAACATGGACCTGGAGTAGGTAAAACAATAAAATAGAATTATAGATGCTCTTTTTACTGATACACAATGAAATAAAAATATTAATATATAAATGTTCCATATGTAATAACATTAAACAAACAAGAGGAAATAATGATCTGTCAAAGGGGAACATGTAGCTATCAAGGAGAGAAATAAAAGACACAGGGTCAGGACTACTTGGCCTCCTCTGCAAAAACTGTTTTGGAAAGCAGATGAATGGAACAAATCCTTGAATACTTACTTCTGCCTTCCCATTTCAAAGTTGATGGGAATGGAGCAGGGTGAGATGTGAGTAGGTTACTGTGGGAACTGTTGGACTAAACCAATGAGGAAAGACAGTTCTGCCTACTACCATAGCACCAGGGAAGATACTGGAAAAAAACAGCTTCATTTTTCAGTCATGATTAGAAGTGGGAAAGTGAAGAGGAGCTCAAGAGACTGAAATAGAGATATGACTGAATAGAATAGATGGCATAATAATATCATAGTCTCTAGAAAGAAATAGCAGAAAAAGGCAGGCAGGACCATGGCAGTGCCTAACATCATGAGGTAGGCAGTTCTGTAGAATACAATGTCTCCCTAGAATTTCAAAAGCTACACTCAGTCCAAGACAAGCTTTTCCTATCTGCAACCATTGTATTTTTAGGACATATGGCTCAGGTTAAAGGGAATTGTCCAGATAGCAATACACAGATTTAATACCATTCTAAGAAAGATAATTGGTTCTATTTGATAGTTTTCATTTTAAAGATTCTTTTAATTATGATGTTATATTAAAATCTATCTGTCAATGTTGTTCCATCCATCCATTTATCCATCTGTCCAGCCATCAGTCCTTGCATGCATGCATATTGCCATTTTTCTCTAGGTATAGATGCATACAGAAATGTCTGTAATGGTGTTCAGCAAAAGGTAACAATGGATTTATTCCAGAGACATATTTGAGTGATCTATTGCTTTTTGACTTTGTTTTTGTAATATTATAATATAATCACTACTATTAAAAAAAATAATACAAAAATATAGAAAGGTATATCTCCTCCTTCACTAAGTGCTACTGAGAAATAGGGTTCTAAACAAGATTTCAAAAATGGTTACATTCCCAAATATTTAAAAAGAGAGGAAAAGAGATAAAAATTATTATTTCTAGTGGTAAACCTAGTAGAATCAAAAAAGTAATAAAAGCATTTGAAAACTGGATGAACAGTGAAATATACTTTGCTCAGCTACTTTTATTACTTGCAATCGTTCAGTTTGTTATTGTGGCTGTTTTATTTGTCCCTCTCACTTTTTTAATATGAAGTTTTTCTTCTGCTCTTAGTGAAGCTTCATTTCTGATACAAGTATAAAACCTAAGGATTTGTATTTAAACGGATATGGTGGCTGTACCCTCTGTTGGTTTTTAGGATTCTGCATGTGCGTGAGTGAGAGAGAGTGGGAGAGAGAGAGAGAGCAAGAGTGGAAGATAGGGAGACCAAGAGCGAGAGTGAGAGCCAGAGCCAGAGAAAGAGATTGCACAAATGGAGAGAGGGGAGGAGCAGAGAAGACATAACAAATCAAGATACTGTCTCAAGGGATTTTGAAAACAATGGAGATTTACATTTATAAATCACTATCTTTCAACACAATTATAGGTTACAAAAAGGAAACCATCTAAGACACGTGAA
Organism: Cabassous unicinctus; assembly: GCA_029593785.1. Taxonomy (NCBI): domain Eukaryota; kingdom Metazoa; phylum Chordata; class Mammalia; order Cingulata; family Chlamyphoridae; genus Cabassous; species Cabassous unicinctus. The sequence goes on along the minus strand of JAQZBX010050332.1, from coordinate 1,947 downwards.
TTAACACTTGATTTTACTGGATTTTTAAAATATCTGTCATTTTCTACCCCGCCCATAGACCCAACAACTGTCAAAGATATTAATGTTATTAGATTTTGTAAGATCTGATTGTTCCACATCTTTTTACTATGATGAACTCTGTGAGAATTTATTTTTAACATCATTCCTCACTTGTGTTCTGTCTTTGAAACTAGCATGAGGCTCTAAACCATAGTAAAATTGAATATTACTAATATTCCGTGTTGTAATTCAGCTTGGATGCATATGGCCCTGCAAAAATGCCTGTGGTCCTTCTTAAAACCAAATATTCAAAAATTTTAGCTCTTTCAATAACATTTACAAAGAGAAAATCCACCTCATCATGCAAGATCAGCTTATATTATCAAAGCCAAATCATTAAATTCTAAATCAAGGTGTACAATTATAATATTGTGCTATTAACTGTGTACTCTGAGAAATGAATATTTACATTTTAAAGTTGGGAAAATAATTTTCTTAAAATTTCCTAATTAGACTGTCAATGGACGTTAATAAAGGAAGTAAAGTTGTAATAACACAGAATAGTTTAAGGTTTATTCATACTATTGAATTGTACTTAAAAATACAGAGTATTATTGCAGACTTTGAGCAATATTTAAATATCACTCCATCATTGTTTGTGCTGATTCTAAACCTTTACATATTCCTTCAAGTGTGCATATCAGGGTATTAACCTACAGTGCTTTGGTAAATCCAAACACTATGTCTGCTTCAGAAACAAACAGTAACATGTCCTGGGGTCTTAAATGCTGGTTGTAGCCAGTGCTTTTCTTTGAATCTGTAGTGAGGAAAAGTACAATTAATTGTTAGTTGTCACTTATGATGAAATCAGCTGTCAAGAAATTTCCAATAAGCAACACCAAGTGCCAAAAAATGGTTTTGTAAAGTTCTTTTGATGATTTACTTCATGTCCAACAATGTGCTGTAAGTCATGAGACTGCTGAAAAATGGTCAATGCTTCTATAAGAGTGTGTTTGTATCAACAAATGGAACTTGAGGACTAGAAAGGAAAAAAACTCATTTCTAACCACATTATAGGTGTGAGAGTTTAGGTTAAGTAATTTTGTAAAAATTATAGTCATTGATAGATAGGGCTTATAAAAGTTTTCTCATCTCCTTCACAATGTTGTCGCTCAAATTTAAAATTTTCTAAATCTTGAAAAATTAATAATGTAAATTATGTTTCTTGATCACACTCTTTCAAAGCTTCAAACTACATATGGATCAATGAGCAGAACAAACAAAATTAGAACTTTGAGCTAATTATATTGTTTTGTTTTCAGCAATAATTCTGACTTCAAACCAAAGGACAGATTGATGAGCAAAATAAACAGACCATGTAAAAAACACAGTAAATTGCTTACAAATATAAAATGCACCATTTCCAGATTTGTTTTTACAACTATGTGAACAAATTATATATCTTGATGGTATACTTCCAAATGCTGTTACTAAACAAAAATTAAGGCTGGAGGACACATAAAGCATGTTCTATTAGGAAAAATCTTTCTTACCTACCTTAGAAAATGTTGTTATGAAATATCAGTTTGCACTCCTTGCTAATTGTTTTGGTCAATACAGTTTATACAATTATGAAATAATATGTAGATTAGTAATAATTTTGCCTTGGATTGGTATATATTTTATATAGTTTGTATTATTCATGAATTAAGGAATCTCTTCTGAAAATTAATGTACAAGTAAAGAAAGCTGATTTTGTTGTTTTTGTAAAAAATAATGTAATACCATTACATTATTTTTTAAACAAAGCAATTTTATTAATATATATTAATAATGCATAAATCCCTCCAAAGTGTACAAATCAGTGATATTCAATATAATCACATAGTTGTGCATTCACGGATTCTATCACTTCTAGAGCATTTTCATTATTCCAGTAATAATAAT
>JAQZBX010050331.1:0-19687 GCA_029593785.1 Cabassous unicinctus | reverse complement strand
TATATGAATGATTTATTCTAATACTGGTGGAAACTTTGGGGAAAATCATTTATCTTTTGAATTATTTCACTTATTGCATTTTTAGTAACACAATTTTGTGACTCTGTTTTTTGTTAATTCTCCCACCATATTAAATTCTAAAAATCCCATATATGCTTACACATGGAAGATAGACTGGTAACATGGCCGCACAACTGGGTTTTTAAAGAAGTTGGTTCCCTTTTTCAACACAATTGGATGCCCAAGTTGGTAAGTATTGCTTCCCAGCATCCCTCCCTCTGATAACAGAAAAGTTATTACTTGAGGGGCTCATGACAAGCTAGATGTGCTCCCTATTTCTTACAAACACCAATGACAAGGATGTGAGAATGGGAATTTCAGGAAAGGGAGGGAAAGGATATGTGAAATCATGATGGAGTCATAAGGACTGGTATCACATTGAGAGATATTCTTATGAACATCAAAATCCCTAGAAGCGTGATTACTGAGCAACATATATAAGATTATAGTAAGAATTCATGAAAACCCTTTTCAGTCCCCAGTTTGCATTTTTCACAATATCACAAGTTTCTTCTTTTTTCATTTCTTTGAAAGATGGCTAAGTGACAAATATTAAGTTGATTTAATAAAATGAGAAAGAACATAAGAGCAGATAGAAAAGATTCTGGCTTTGGGATCTCTTCCTGGGTTTTTACGTGGAGTCATTGTTTTGAGATGAATTCCTTGGCTCTAATGTTACACCAAATGGCCCATGGTTACAAATTTTAATAGCCAGGGAACTAGGAGCAGCTACAACCTTTGTCCAATTCTAAACCCAGAGGATCAGTCAACTGCAAAGGGAGAGTGCATCAGTGTGGAGAATTCCACAGCAATGGCAGGAGTCTGAGAAGCCTTTTTCTATGCAATGCCAGACTGAAATGCTTCGTTGCAGTGTCACGGCCTTTCTTTTTACCTAGAGATATTGAATGAAGATGGGCCAGATCAGGTATGACCTGTGTTCATGGCTGCTCACAATGAACACATTGCAAAGAGGATCAGAAAGCCATTTTGACTTGGATTCTCAAGATCTGCTTATTTTAAAGGGAAACATTTATGATTTGGTAAGCTGTGGAGAACACAAGTGTTCTCCACATGCCACAAAACTGAATGTAGCACAAAGTGGAGAGATTTTTTTTTTTTAATGGTTCTATTACCTGCTAACCTGCATTCTCTAATAACTCTACCTGGAACAAAACTCTGCCATCTAGTCAAGCATTAGTTGTTCCTGGAAAAACTTTGAGACACTTTATAAAAGTAAACAAATTTTCTTATTGCTCACATTTGTTCTAGCCAGATCTTTGAGTTAAAGGCTTCTTTTTAACTTGACTCTTCACATGCTAGGGCAAATACAAATGAAATAGAAATGTAATAAAATATTAGCTTATCCTCTTTGTTGCCAGTCATTTTGATGACAGCATTGCTGACAGTATCCCATTTAAACCTCACAATAATCTTATAAAAGCTATCTTATTACTCAAATCCCAGATCTGCCACAAAAGCCCCACTATGCTAATTGCGTTCAAGATAGTTAAAGACCAAGTTGCCCTTAGGTATGATCTGCTATCTGAGTAGAGACTACACAGAAAGTAGAATGAATTTAAAGGAATATATGGTCATATTCAGTTTTTAGTTTATTTCTAGTAAAACCTTTCAATCTTGCCTTTAGAAATATTACACTCCAAGAGGACAAGAACATCTGAAAATGAAGTGAGAAGGGATGACCTGAGACATAGTTACATTTAGACATGTTTGCATGTAAGCTGCAATTCTATTGCATGAAAAAGACCAATTTATATTTCCAAATGTGAGAATGTAGAGCATACACTGCTAAAGTTTGGGAGATCTTGATTTGTAAAGGCAAATCAGTCCTTGCTGAAGAAACCTGCAGCAGTACTTCCCCATGTTGATTTTGATCAGAAATATAAGAGTTATCCATATTCTCAGAGTTTCTAAATTTAAAAAATTGTTTTGTCATATCATGCTTTACATTTTTTGTTTGAACTACATTTTCAAAGGAAGCTGTACTGGATACAGAGATGCTTTATTTTAAGAGGTGGCTCTCAAGGTGGTATAAAGAGCCAATAATATATTTATAGGCCTGCTAAAGATGGTGTACTGAAATTTACAACTACCTTACAAATAATTTATATATTTATAGCAAAAAATTTAAAACACAGCAATGGTTCTTTGCAAATGCATTTCTTGCAATTTTTGATTCATATATTTCATTAAAATGACTTAAATAAGTGCAAGTGGACTATTTATAATGAAATGGAGGCTCCAGGAATCACAATCAATGTATAGTAGTTGTTGATCAGACAAGGCTATTGTAAACAAATTAAGATCAAAGCCGTGCATGAATCTATACAAATAAAAATGCATTTAATAAGCCCTTAAAGGGGAATTCAGATAAGTTGAGAGGAAGGAAAATGACTTAGCACTAGAATTTTGTACCATTGATAGAGTAACTTAAATATAGGAGAGGGATGGCCCAATATTTTCCCCATTGACTATTGTATTAGTTAGCCAAAGGATTGCTGATGCAAAATACCAGAAAGCTGTTGGCTTTTATAAAGTGTATTTATTTGGGGTAGAAGCTTACAGTTACCAGGCCATAAAGCGTTAGTTACTTCACTCACCAAAGTCTGTTGCGACGTGTTGGAGCAAGACGGCTGCCAATGACCAGCCTTCCTCTTCCTCTTAAGGCTCCACAGTCAGGCTCTCTAGCCTTGTCTCTCTCCCCAGGGCTTGGTTATCTCTAGGCACAGCTGCTTTGTTCTCTCCACAAGGCCAGCTGTGAACTGTCAGGCGAACAGATTGTCTCTATTTCCAGGGCCTTCTCTCCTTCCTCATGAACAATCTCCTCTGTGTGCTTACTTTCCAGGGCTCCAGCTCAAAAACTCCAAGCTCCTTTCTCTGCAGTGTGGTTTTTCTGTGAGTCCCCGCCCACCAAGGGAGCAGGAACTCAATATCCTACTGACGTGGCCTAATCAAAGCCTTAATCATTATTTAATCAAGTAAACTTCTGAATCCAATATAATCTAATATGCCCAGAGGAAAAGACCAGTTCACAAACATAATCCAATATCTATTTTTGGAATTCATAAATAATGCCAAACTGCTACAGCTATCAAAATCATTTTTCATGCATTTACCTAACCCTTCCTCAAATCTTCTTTTCCTTAAATGTAAAATGATATAAAGCCTGGCTTAAAAATCTGAGTAGTTTTTAAGATTAGTTATTTTATACAAGAATGTATAATCTATTTACATCTCTATTTGGTTTCCTCAGCAGACGTGCCCGTTTCCCAAATTATGCTTTTGTCTTTGAGAAGCCCCTAAATTCTAAATCTGCTGCTGCATCTTAGAAGTAAATTGATGGTAGTCATGATGCTCATATTTTTGTATAATGAGGATCCAAAGACTACTAGGACATCTACAGTTCACCAGTTTTCCATAAGAAATCTCAAAAGATCAATGTGCAGCTTGTTTATCAGCCTCAAACCAAAGTTTGCAAGATGTTTATCACATAGCCAATATTAGCCTCTCCTCAATTAATGCTTTAATCCTGGGCATCTTCTATTGGTGTGCATAAGTCATAAAATGTTTTCCTATTAAATTATCCAAGCATATTTTTATTATTTCCCTATTTTGATTTGAGGACTTCTGAAGACCAAACTTACACAATTTTTCTGAATGTCCTAGCACTGTCACAGTACTCTTAGAACTGAAGGTGCTTAATAAATGTATCTGACTGATGAAACATATTTCACAGTTTCATTCTACAGTTTCCACAACATGAATTGCACACTACTATCCATGATGTTAGAAAAAAATATTTGTATGATATGTAGGAAGCAGAGGCTTTACTTCATTAGTTTACATACCTGCTTATGGATCTGACCTGAAGTCCTTCACCTGGTATGTAGGAGGGAGCTATTTTCTCTGTAGATGGATAGCAGCTAAGCCAGGATAAAGGAGCTGGCACCAGGGACTATACCAGCAAGTGAAATGAGGTAGAAAGCAAGAATAAACCAAATCTTCTATAATACTCGCTAAGTTCGTGGAAAATTTTTTATATCAGTCCTTTGAAACAAAACAAATGCAAAATTAATTCTGTTCTCAGGATTAACAAAGGCTTTGAAGTTTGTATACGTTATAACCTACACAATGTTGGAAAAAGAAAGATAAAATGAGGTTTTCCTGTACATGGTTATCCATTCCAAAAAGACAAGCCATACATGATACTATGCCCCAAAAGATTCATGTCTTGAAATCGGCAAGAGTGTTGTGGTTTTTCTGTCATTTGTCTGAACTGCTCTGCCTATCTTTTGCAAAGCTGGCTGACAGCATGAAGTCTTCTTTCTGACTCAAAATATTCAAACCAAGGGTGTTGAATTGCAGATCTAGAATGCAGTTGGAAAGTCTAAGTGAATCTTAAATTTTCTCACCTGAATTAACACATAAGTCAAATCTATTAGGCACAATGATGGGGGTTGAGGCTGGGGATGAGCACACTTCACACATTAGTAAGTTCAATGTAGGGGAAATTCAAGGGTTTGGGGTTGGTTTGTACCTGAATTCTGGAAGTTCCCCAAGTATGGAAATAGCCCCCAGTGTTTCAACTAGCTAATCTTTTGAAAGATTAGTGAATTCCAGCTAGATCCTGGCTGAGCTGCAGCTGTTAGATGTTCCTAGCCAACCTAGCAGAGAAGTCAGAAGAGTACAAAACTAGAAATCTGTGTGTTCTCTTTCCCCCAGCCTGACCATCTGTGTATGGACAAAGCACATCAAAATTGTGCAGCTGTGCTGATAATGCCCTACAGAAGGAGATCAGTTATCTTCAGATGTAATTCATTTCTTTCTTGTCAGTGGCTATAGGACATTGCTGAGGCAGAGGTAGGGAGTGAGATGTGGGGGTGGGGGTTGGGGGTAGAGTGTTGAGGAGAGCCATCATGTTTTTACACATGAACAATATAAATCCAGTACATAGCAGTGATGATTTGGGCTTGAGGCAGGGATGCTGGGGAACATCTGCATTGATGAAATTATCAGTTTGCAGGTGGTAAGCAGTAGCACATACTCTATTGCAAACACTTTGTTTCTGCAATTTGAAGCATTTTTAAAATGTCATGGGAGCACTGCAATGATAATCTGCCTGGTTTTCCAAAACCAATTTTGTTCAAAGAGACAGCCTCCAATTTGGTTCAAAAATTACTTGGAACAGCAGCAATTTCCATTTTCATATTCTTAATATACAAAAGCACAGAAAGTTTTGAAACTTTAAAAGGTTGACATTTACAAGGCACCAGCTACAGACAGATATTTCAGTAAAAGTGGCATCTACTATGGGGGAGATTGCAAGTGATTTCCATCGAAGTTTCTTGTAGGTTAAAGCATTAACAAAATTGAACTTGAGATGTAGCTTGTTGTATTAGTCAGGGTTCTCTAGGGAAACAGAACCAACAGGAGATATCTGTAAATAGTATGAGATTTTATAAAATTCTCTTACATGACCATGGGGATGCACAAGTCCAAATTCTGCAGGCAGGCTGCAAACCAGGGGTTCTGGTGAAGGTCCTTGATGTGTTCCCAGGAGACCTGAAGTAGAGCTGGAAATTCTATCTGAATGCTGAAATCACTTCCCCTTTAAGGAATTCAAGTGTTTGGATAAAACGTCACTCACTGCTGATGACAAACTCCTTGGTTGATTGCAGATGTAATCAGCCATCTAAGCAATCAACTCACTGATGATTAAAGCCCATAAGGGTCCTTGTATTACATATCCTCTGGTGAACATGTGCAAGAGTTTCTCTTAGGTCTACAGCAAGGTGTGAAATTACTAGCTCATAGGTTATATGAATATGTAATTTATAATATAATGCCAAATATTTTTTGAAAGTGACCAAACAATTTTACAATCCCACCAGCTATATTTGTGGCATACTTGTTGACCCATATCTTTTGCAACACTGATTATTATAAGAGCTCTTAGTTATAAAGACTTAGATATTATAGTCTTTTAAAATATTTTATTATTTTTATTTTAATGTTTTTATGTTTTTCTATAAGATATTCTCTTAGTTCCATAAAGGTATTATCATCTCTTTGTTATCTTTGGTGGGAGGCATTACTTAATTATCTCTATTTCCTACAACTTTCCTCTTTTTCTCTTTGTTGGGTCTTGATCTTTCATGATGGAACCCTTCTTCAAATGTACTATGAACCTTGGGTTTCTATTTATAGTTGAGATCAATGCACCAAAAGCCTAACCAAAAGCTCTACGTTATAGGGCAAGATCTGTCTATTGGTAGGCTTCATCATAATGTAATTGAGTAAAGATCTGGCCATTTTACCTTGACTTTAAATATCAATCTTTTTTGGATTCACTTTCTTGAGAGAGGAATCTCTAATTGCCTACCCATGAGGCTCTAAGCCTGGCTGTCAGTGTTCTTGGACCCAAACAGGTTAAGAGGACTTAACATTTCACCATTCAGTATGACATCTTTCATTGAAATGTCCTGTTTGTTACAGAACCTCTTTCATCTCTTCCATTCTTTCTTGTGTCCCTGATTTCAGAGCCTCAGTGGTTCCATTGCTGCAAGAGTGAGTCTGGAAGTCTAATTGCACCTATGCATATTTTCAAGTACTCCTTCTCTGAACCCTATATCTCATTCCAGGCTTCTGAATTGAATGATGCCTCCTACTTCTGAGTCTATGTGGCATTTCGTAAGCAAATGATTGAGTCCTGTTTAGCATATCCCTCTAAGTCCTTAGGTCACAGATTTTGCTACCCTAATAAGGCATTTTATATGCAGGATATATATTTATTACTTTATATCCTCCTCAAATGTGTGGACATTTCTTATCTACTACTGTCATCTAATCTCACCTTGCATGTGTGCTTGTAGATTTATACTCTTTAAAAATTCCAAATTTTTTCCCCTTAGTGGGATTTCTGTAGGCAGCAGAGAAAAAACACAATCTGCCATATTTAACCAGAAGATACAAATCAGATACTTCTTCACTTTATCCATATAGATATAACTTTAGTTCATGACCAACACATAATTCTGCATGTGGTTGCATTGATAGATGCTGATATGTGCACAATTGGCCAGATCATAGAATAATTTTTTGTTCATTATTATAAGAATCCAAATAAATTGATCCACCTTGGCATTATTTCTTCATTTCAAGATATCTGAATAAAGACAACATATTGTAGTACTGATCACATCTATTGTCACTACTGATACCTGAAAGAAAGAAATCAATATTAGTTGATTTAGCCTTGTTATATAGACAGGCTATTAGCTTTATGTTTAGAACAAATTTGACAAAAAACAACTGCACTGTATGGCTGAACACTTACCACTTACATATCCTCATCAGATTCTAACATTAACAAATAAAGTGCATTATAACCCTTTATCAGTATAACATAAAAAAAGTAACATAGGTAATTTTTGAGTTATCCAATTGACTAGCAATTACTGTTTTGCTCTGAAGAAAATCATCATACAAAGGTATTGTTTAACCCTCTGTTCCTGGTTTATCACTGATCAAACTTTCAAGAGAATACATGCACTGAAATGAAGTCGTTAAATTTATTTATCCCTCTATTTCTTAAAATTATTTTTGAATTAGACATTATAAAATAATTGTGTTTTAAAATTCAATTGATATTTAAATTTAATTTTAATGTTCTTCTTAAAAATGTGTGGAATTAGGAACCATTAAATGAATAATCTGTTTTCTCACCTTGTAATTAGCATAGTAATTTAAGGGAGTTAATTTAATATTTTTACTTTTCTCAATATCATCCTCTTTCTATTCCATAGTTCATCAACTATATATAAGAAATGGAGATATTATCAAGTGTGTTTTATTAATGATTTATGTTCTTTCTAGAATTTGAAAAGTCAAAGGATCATTAAAAGAAAAATAAATGATTAGCTTTTTTCATTGTCTGAGAGCAAATTCCTAATCGGAAGTTTTAATTTTCGTGCTTAATTTGGAAAGTTGCTTAAGCTCTTTGAGCTTCAGTTTACTCATCCATAAAATGGAGTTAACACTTACTTTGCTGGGTAGTTGTGAGAATGAAGTGAGGCATATGTGGACATACCTTATTAAACCATAAAGGAGTCTATAAATATGAACTTTGTTTTGATGTTTATTCTTTCAGTTTGTTGGGATATATACAAGTTGTAATGAAAAACTACTACTACTAGTACACACCAGAATACACGTCACTAGAATGTTATTCAGTAAATGGCCCTTCTGGCATCTCAGTCATGGGTTTTGATGACTGAGTGCCCCAGGATCCCAGGGATTTTCTTTTCGCCCTGCAAAAACACAATGCTCAGAATTTAGGTGAGGATTGCTGGTGCCCTTGTGAACATATCATCTTGCCAACTTAGCCTGGCAATCAAATTAGATAAGCCAAAAACAGGACAATGTCCAAATCCAGGTATAATTAAGGTTACAAAATCAGTAAATCATGCCCTCGTCAGAATGATATAGGGCAGTCTCAACAGTGGGTCAAAACTAGGGAGAGTGGATCCAATTCATATGTGGAAAATACTTTGTTACATTATTCTTCTTTAATTTTGAAATAAACTGTGGCAAAAATTTAAGAAATATTAGTGGATTTAGAATCAGAAAACCTGAGTTTGAAACTGGTTCTCCCACTTGGTAGCTGTGTAGCCTTGGTCCAGTTATTGCATCTCTTGGAACAACAGTTTCCTCAGTTGGATGATGGCTGTGATCTTAAATAAGAAGAGGCTTACTTTGGCATGTAATAGCACCTGGCTCATAGCAGGTAATCAATTCATGTTTACTGACATTGTAAAAAAATTTGAATTTCTTATTACCAAAGATAATATATGGTTACTATGATAAATTTTAAAAATTAATAAAGAAAATATTCTCTCCAATTTCACCCCTTCTCAGATAAGCAATATTAATAGTTCATCATGTTTTAAATCTGTAGTCACAAAAAGTTCTGTTTTTGTGTTTATTCAAATTACTTCATATCAATGAGATTACACAGTATTTGTCCTTTTGTGTCTGTCTTATTATACTCAACATAACTTTTAAAGTTCATCCATGTTGCCATATATATCAGAACTTCATTCTTTTTAATATTGGAGTAATATTCCATTGTGTATATATAGATGATATTTTGTTTACACATTCATTGGTTGATGGACACTTGGGTTTCTTCTACCCTTTGGCAATTGTGAATTACACCACTAGGAACATTGGTGTGCAAACATTGATGTTCAAGTCTTTACTTTCAATTCTTTGGGTATATACCTAGAAGTGGGATTGCCAGGTCATACAGTAATTTTAAAGTTAATTTTCTGAGGCACTGCCAAACTGTCTTCCAGAGCAGCTGCACCCTTTTACATTACCACCAGCAATGAATAAGCATTCCTATTTCTCCACATCTTCTCCAAAACATATAATTTTCCATTTTTTAAATAGTGGCCATTAGCATGGGTTTATAACAATATTTCATTGTGGTTTTGATTTGCATTTCCCTACTCGCTAATGATATTGACTATCTTTCCAAGTGCTCAGCCAATTGTATATCTTCTGGAAAAAAGTATTTTGCCCATTTTTAAATTGGGTTGTTTGTCTTTTTATTGTTGAGTTGGAGGATTTATTTATATATTTTAGATACTAAACCTTTATTGGATATGTGTTTTCCATATATTTTCTCCCATTGTGAAGATTGCCATTTTAATTTCATGTTAAAGATCTTTAAGGTGCAAGCATTTTTAATTTCATTAGTTTCCATTTATATACTTTTCTGTTGTTCCTTGTGCTTTGAGTTTAAAATCTAAGAAACAATTGCCTAACACAAGAACCTGAAGATGCTTCCCTAGTTTTCTTCTAAGAGCTTGATAGTTCTGGCTCTTATATTTAGGTGATTGAACAATTCTGAGTTGGTTTTTGTATTGTATATTTTGTGTGGTATTGGTTCACCTCCATTCTTTTGCAAAGAGAGTTCCAGTTTTCCAAGCACCATTTGTACAAGGGATATTCTTCCCATATGAGTGGTCTTTGCCCCCTTGACAAAATTCAATTGGCTATAAATGTGACAGGTGATTTCTGAATTTTCAATTCAATTCCATTGGTCTATATGTCTGTCCTTGTGCCAGTACTATGCTTTTATGGTTGCTTAGGGTTTATAATAAGCTTTAAGATGGGGATGTGTGAGTCATTCAACTTTGCTCTTCTTAAGAGGTTTTGGCTATTCAGGTTCCCTTCTAAATAAGTTTGATAATTGGCTTTTCCATTTCTGCGAAGAAGGTCGTTGACATTTTAATTGGGATAGCATTAAATCTGTAAATCACATTAGGTAAAATTGACATTTTAACAATATTAAGTCTTTTAATCCATGAACAAGAATGCCCTTCCATTTATTTAGGTGTTCTTTGATTTCTTTATGCAATGTTATGTAGTTTTCTGTTATCGCTTTCATTAGATTTATTGCTATATATTTGAATTTTTTAGTTGCAATTGTGAATGGAATTTAATTTTTCGTCTTTTGATTGTTCATTACTAGTGTCTACAAACACTACAGATTTTTGGGTGTTGATCTTATAACCCACCATTTTATTGTATTATTTTAGTAGCTCTAGTAGCTTTGTTGTGGATATTTCAGGATTTTCTCTATATAGGATCATGTCATCTGCAAATAGGGAAAATTTTACTTCTTCCTTTTCAAACTGGATGCATTTTATCTCTTTTTCTTGCCTTATTCCTGTGGCTAGACTTTCCAGTACCATGTTGAATAACAGTGATGATAATGAGCATCTTTGTCTTGTTACTGATAGTAGAAGGAAAATGTAGGCTTTTACCATTGAGTATAATGTTAGCAGTGGGTTTTTCATATTTGCCCTTTATCATTTTTAAGAAGTTTGCTTCTATTTCTAGTTTTCCAAGTGACATTATCAAGAAGGGGTCCTGAATTTTTTCAGACACTTTCTCTGAGTCAACTGAGATGATCATATGTTTTTTTTTTCCCTTCATTCTCTTAATGTGATGTATTGCTTTAATTGATTTTCTTATTTTGAATCAACCTTGTATACCTGTGATAAACCCGTAATCATGTATAATTCTTTTAAATGCACTATTGTAATTCGCTTGCTACTATTTTGTTGATGATTTTTGCATTTATATACATAAGAGATAGGGGTCTGTAGGTTTCTTTTCTTATGGTATCTATATCTGGCTTAATATGAAGATTATTTTTGCCTCATAGAATGAATTAGGGAGTGTTCCATCTTCTTCAAAATTTTTTGGAAGAGTTTGAACAGTGTTGGTTAATTCTCCTTGGAACTTTAGCGAAATTCCCCTGGATTCCATCTGCTGTGGGCTTTTCTTTCTTGGAAGGTTATGGTTATTGATTCAATATTTTCACTATGGTTTGTTGAGATCTTTTATTAAATATTTTTTATTTATTTTTAAAAGATGCTTAGATTACGTAAAATGTTACATTAAAAAAAAAAAAAAAGGATTCCCATATGCCCCACTCCCCAGACCTTCCATTCTTCCCCACATTAACAACTTCTTTCATTAGCGTGGTATATTCATTGCAATTGATGTAGGTAGTTTGTGTGAGCCTAGAGATTTCTCCATTTAGTTTATTTCATTTGTTGGTGTACAGTTGTTCATAGTATCCTCTTATCATTCTGTTTTTTTCCAGTGGGGTCAGTAGTAGTGCCTCACTTGTTCATTTTTTATTTTAGTTGTTTCCACTCTCCTCTCTTTTTTTCTTCAACAGTTTAGCTAAGGGTTTGTGAATTTTATTGATATTTTCCAAGAATCAATGATTTGTTTTGTTGAATGTCTCTATAGATTTTAAATCCTCTATTATATTTACTTTTCTCTGATCTTTGATTTATCATTCCTACTGCTCATTTGAGTTTTGTTTTCTCTTTTTCTAGTTCTTCCATTTTTGAGATTAGGCTTCTGATTTGAAACTTTTATTATATTTTAATGTTGTCATTTAGAGCTATAATGTTCCTTCTCAGCACTGCATTTGCTGCTTTCCATAACTTTGGGTATCTTCTGTTTTCATTTTCCTTTGCCTCAATATATTTCCTAATTTCCCTTGTGATTTCTTCTTTGATCCATTGATTGTTTAAGGGTGTGTTGTTTAATTTCCATATATTTGTGAATTTTCCACTTCTCCCTCTTTATTGATTTCTAGCTCCATACCAATGTGGTCAGACTGGATACACTGTCATTTCAATATATATATATTTTAAATTATTGAGTCTTGTTTTGTGACCTAACATATGGTCTATCTATGAGAATGATCCATGTGCACTGGAGAAGAATGTGTATTCTGTTGTGGTTGGGTTAAGTATTCTATATATCTCTTAGATCTAGATGGTTTAGATTATCATTTCAGTCTTGTGTTTATTGTTCTTCGGGCTAGATGGTATATGCATTACTGAAAGTGGTGTATTAAAATATCCTATTACTGTAGAACTATCTATTTCTCTCTTCAAATCCCTCAGCATTTGCTTCAAAATTTGGGGGCTCGTCTGTTAGGTTCATATATATTAATTATTGTGATGTCTTCTATTTCAATTGACTCCTTTACTAGTATATAATTACCATATTTGACCATAATATCAGTTTTTTACTTAAAGTCTATTTTATCTCATATCAATATAGCTACACCAGCTCTCTTTTGGTTTCTACTTGACTGGTATATTTTATTTCCATCCTTTCACTTTCAACTTAATTATGTCTTTGAATTTAAGGTGAGTCTCTTGTAAATAGCATTTATTTGGTCATGCATTTTATCCATTCTGCCAGTCTCAGCCAATTGAATGGAGAGCTTAATTCACATACATATAAACTCTCTAGTGATAAAGCAGGAGTTTCTTCTGCCATATTGCCATTCAGTCTTTGTAAACCTTGAACCTGATTTTGGCCACGAATGCACCTGCTAATTCTTAAATTCATATTTATTTGATTTTTTATTTTACCATACTGAGTTTCTTCTCATTTATCTCTGGATATATTTTTCATATATTTATGTTGTGATTATCATAGCATTAAAATATAATATCCTATATATATAAGAATTATATTTTATTTGATGTCAATGTGACTTCAATGTCATACACATACACCGTTCTTTTTCTCTTCCATTCCCCCAACTTTTACAAAATATATCTTTTTATATTGTACCCAAAAACATAGATTTTCCATTACTTTTTAAGTATTTGACTTTTAGGACCTGAAAAAAGAGTAAGACGTTAAGTAATATCCCAAAATACAATATAATAGTGCTGGTATTTATATTTACCCAAATGGTAATCTTTACTGGAGGACTTTATTTCTTTATACCATTTTGACACAATGTTAATGTCCTTCCTTTCACTCTGAAGAACCTCCTTTAGCATTCCTTGTAGAGAAGGTCTAGTGGTGTTTAACACTCATTTTGCTTTTCTAGGAATGTCTTAATTTTGCCCTTATTGAAAGAAAATCTCACTGGATACAATATTTTTGGTTGGCATTTGCAGCTGTTTTCTATCAGCACTTAAATATTTCAACCCACTGTCACATAAATCTATGGTTTCTGATGAGAAATCAGCACTTAATCTAATTGAGACTTCCTTTCACAGAACACATTGCTTTTCTCTTGCAGCTTTAAAAAATTTCTCCTTGTTCTTTACATTTGACTGTTTGATCAGCACATGATGAGGCATATATTTCTTCCAGCTTATCCTGTTTGGTATTCTCTGGTCTTCTGGAATGAGCATATTCATGAATTTTTATTGTTCTTTCTTATTATTATAACTTTTATAGAAGCTTTAGATTACATAAATGTTACATTGAAAATATAGGGGATTCCCATATACCTCAATTCCTCCCAATCCCACACTTTTCCCCATTAACAACATCTTTCCTTAGTATGGTACATTTGTTACAATTGATGAAAACATATTGAAGTATTGTTACTAACTATGGTCTATAGTTTATATTATGGATTACACTTTGCACCACACAATTTTATAGGATTTGATAAAAAATATATAAAGGCCTGTATCTGTCCTTGCAATGTCATGCAGAACAACTCCAATGTCCCCAAAATTCCCCATGTTACACCTATTTTTCCTTCTCCCTCCTTCAGAACCTCTGGTGACACTGTCTTTATATCAATGTTACAAGTTCTTCCATTACTAGAATAATAATAAGTCTAATTTAGCCCATAGGTGCATTCCCCCATAATGTTTATTCATTCCTCAATCTTGAGGATTCTGGGATTTTGATGTCCATTCTGTTTCTAATTGAGAGTGGGCTGAGATCCCATGGGGAAGATGAGTGGAACTAGTTTGTATTCATTTATATATACTCTCTGATTTTTGGGATGGGCATTATCTATCATCATCCTTTTGTTAGTTGTAACATGTGATTTCAATGAATTGAAGGATAATGTTCGTTTCAACTCTGCTGAGATTCAGAGCTCAACAAGCATATTAACAGCTGAAAGATTTAAGTCTCTGGGACACAAATTTAATGCTTAGAGTGCTAATTATAAGTTCAAATAAAAAGGGCATAAGAACCATGTGTAGGAAAATTATGAATGAGTCCAACACTGATACATTGGGGGGATAGTTTATCATATATTCCAAGGTAAGGCCCACTGACAGGGTGCCAAATTCCTGGGGTTGTCTGCTCTGCCTATAATGTCCAGATGTCTCTAGAGATCTTAGGAGGCCCCATCTTGAGGCAATGTTTACTCCGGCAGTCAGTGAGATCTTCCTAAGGCTACATATGCGTAACCTCTGGAATGAACTCCCGATTCACTTTGAAATCTCTTAGCAACAAAAATGCAGTTGTATTTAATATTTCCCCCTTTTGGTCAAGGTCTTTTTCCAAATGCATGGCTAGTTTGTGCTTGGTGATAAGCCATTGGTGTCAAGGAGGCTCATCTCTGGGATTCATGTCCCATGCTGAGGGGAATGTGGTAAGTTTATATACTGAGTTTGGCTTAGATAGAAGTCACATTAGAGCAAACAGGAGGCCTTCAGGAGGTAATTCTTAGGCACTATATAATACTAGGCTAACTTTGTATTTCACAAGAACAGGGTTCTTAAGTAAAAGCATCAATATCAAGAGCCTGGTGTATTGGTCTGTTCTCCTTTGCTTGGCATTGCCCACATACTCTAGGGAATCTTGCTGCTCTATTAGACAATGTATCACAACTCCCCATGATGGGAATTCAATATTCTTTTGGTTATTGTGTGGTATCCAGTCACTAAGACAACACACCATGACCACTTGAACACATTCATATTACATAGAGGCATGCTGTAGGTGCACCCCTCCCTATACATCCCCCCACTACTGACACCCCATATCGGTGAACTTCCTCTACCACAGTTGCAACTCTTCTACAAAACAAAACCTCCCCTCAAAAAAGCCAAAAAAGGAAAAAGAAAAAAGAAATAAAAATAAAAAATAAACATAGAAAAAAAAGTTTTCATTGTGTCTTTCATCCCCTTAAAATATGTATCTTTTATGTACAGTAATAATTCCTTCTGTATGTTCCCCAGTGTCTTATTTTTTTCACTTTATTTTCAAAGAAGCTTTAGGTAACAGAAAAGTCACATAGAAAATATAGGGGATTCCATATATCCCACAACCTCCCCCTCTCATATTTTCCCCTATTAATAACATCTTACATGAGTATGGTACATTTGTTAAAATTGATGAACAAATATTGAAACATTGCCACTAACCATGGTCAATGGCTTACATTATGGTTTACATTCTGTACCGTACTCTTTTATAAGTTCTAAGAAAATGCAAAAAGGCATATATCTGTCATAGCAAGATCATACAGAACAATTCCAATGCACTAATAAGACCCCATGCTCCATCCATTCTTCCCTTCTCTTCTCCTCAGAACCCATGGTAACCACTAGGATGAAATTCTTGAAGAATAAGGTTCATAGTTACATGCAATAATATTGATGGCTTCAACTATTGGTCCACCATATTTTTTTAGGAACTGCCTATGTTCTTGAGAGACTCCTGCCCTCTATTTCAGAACCTAGCAAGACTCCCCATGATGGGAAAATAATATTTACTTGTTTATTGTGTGGGTCTCCACCCACTGAGATAAAACTCTATGACAAAAATAATTCTTTCATATTCCATAGAAGTATGCTCCAGATGGGCCTGTTCCCACATATACCCCACACTGACACTGCATACATAACCCTCCCCTGCCTTATTTGCTAAGAGAACATTCCCACAATTGTAGTGTTAACCACAGACCTACAAGGGCCAAAATTTCACTTGTTCTTTTCTCCAGCTCTTCTTCAGTTCCATCCAGAGTCCAAATCATCACCCCCACCCTGCTCACCCTCACATTCCAATCTCTGTACCACTATAACTCTTTTCCACTACCAAAGCACCTCTTCCAAATTATCATAGGTTTTGCCCATATTGACCATCAGATTACCACTCTTGACTCCCTTTCTGTCACCAGATAACCAATCTTCTAGACTCTAGCTCTGTGAGTCTGCTCATTTACTTAGGTCATATCAGTGAGGTCATGTAATATTTTTCCTTTAGTGACTGGCTTGCTTCACTCAACATAAGGTCTTCAAGATTCATCCATATTGTCCTGTGTGTCAATACTTCATTTCCTCTTACAGCTGAGTAATATTCCAATGTATGTAAATATCACAATTTGCTTATCCAATCATCTGTTAATGGACATTTGGGTTGCTTCCAACTTTTGGC
Source organism: Cabassous unicinctus (assembly GCA_029593785.1). NCBI lineage: Eukaryota > Metazoa > Chordata > Mammalia > Cingulata > Chlamyphoridae > Cabassous > Cabassous unicinctus. The sequence goes on along the minus strand of JAQZBX010050331.1, from coordinate 2,854 downwards.
AACAGTGAATAATGCCGCTATGAACGTTGGTGTGCATATATCTGTTCATATCCTTTTGTTCAGTTCTTCTGGGTATATACCTAGCAGCAGAACTGCTCGATTTTATGGCAGTTCTATAGTAAGCTTCCTGAGGAACCGCCAAATTTTCCAACACAATGGCTGCACCATTCCACTTTCCCAAGAGCAGTGGATGAGCGTTCCCTATCCTCCACATCCTCGCCAATACTTGCAGTTCTCTGTTTTTTAAAAGCCAGTCTAATAGGTTTAAGATGATAACTCATTGCTCCATTTCATTAAGCAGCACTCCTCATTCACAGACCACCTCTTGTACCCTAATAACCTATACTCTAGGTTTTAACTCCATGTGTTTATTCTTCATATTTAATTCATATTAGTGACACCGTGCAATATTTGTCCTTTTGTGTCTGGCTTATTTCACTTAGCATAATGTCTTCAAGATTCAGCCATGTTATCATATGTGTCCCAATTTCATTTCTTGTTACTGCAGCATAGTATTCCATCGTATGTATATATCACATTTTATTTATGCATTCATTAGTTGATGGACACTTAAGTTGTTTCCATCGTTTAGAAATTGTGAAAAATGCCACTATGAACATTGGTGTGCAGATGTCTGTTCGTGTCACAGATTTCAGTTCTTCAGGGTATATACCTAGTAGAGGCACTGCTGGATCATATAGTAGTTAATTATTTAGCATGCTGAGGAACCTCCAAACTGTCTTCCACAGAGGCTGCAAAATTTTATAATCCCACCAAGAGTAATGAAGTGTTCCTATTTCTCCACATCCTATGCAGCACAAATTGTTTTCTGTTTTGTTTTTAATAATGACCATTCTATGCACTATGAGATGATATATCATTGTCATTTTGATTTGCATTTCTCAATAGCTAGTGATATTGAACATTTTTCACATGGTTTTTGGCCATTTGTATTTCCTCTTTGAAGAAATGTCTTTTTAAAACTTTTGGCAAATTTTTAATTGTCTTGCTTACACTTTTATTGTTGAGTTGTATGATCTTATTATATAGAATGGAAATCAAACACTTATCAAATATGTGGTTTCCAAATATGTTCTCCCATTGAGTGGGCTACCTTTTCACCTTCTTGACAAAATCCTTTAAATCACAAAAGTGTTTAAGTTTGAGGCAGTCCCATTCATCCATGTTTTCTTTCATTAGTTATGATTTTGGTGTAATGTTTTATAATGAACCATCTACCACCAGGTTTTGAAGATGTTTCCTTACATTTTCTTCTAGGAGCTTTATGGGTCTCCCTTTTATATTTAAGACTTTGATTCATTTGAGTTAATTTTTTAATAATGTCTTAGATAGGTGTCCTCTTTCTTTATTTTGAATATGGATATTCAGTTCACCCAGCACCATCTGTTGAATAGACTGTTCTGCCCCATCTGGGTGCATTTGACAGGCTTATCAAAAATCTCTTGACCATAGATGTAAGGGTCAATTACTGAAAAATCAGCTCAGTTCCATTGGTCTATGTGACTATATTTATGCCAGTACCATGCTGTTTTTAACACTGTAGATAGGTAATATGATTTAAAATGCAGAAATGAGAGTACTCCAAATTTGCTTTTTTTTAAAAGATATTTTTGGCTATTTGGGCCCCCTTCCCCTTCCAAATAAATTTAATAATTGTGTTTTCCATTTATCTGAAAATGCTGGTGGGATATTTATTGGGATTGCATTGAATCTGTGTATCAGTTTGGGTAGAATTGTTATCTTAATGATATTTATTCTTACAATCCATAAACATGGAATGTTCTTCCAATTATTTACATCTTTATAAAATTTCCTTTAGAAATGCATTGCTGTTTTCTGAATACAATTGCTTTACATTCCTGGTTGAGTTTATTCCTAAATATTTGATTCTTTAGTTGCTATAGCAAATGAAATTATTTTCCTGAACTCCATTTCAAATTGCACATTACTAAAGTATAGAAACACCACTGATTTTTTAATATTGATCTTGTATCTTGACACTATACTGAAATTGTTTATTAGCTTTAGCAGCTTTGTTGTAGATTTTGGGAATATATAAATATAGGATCTTATCATCTGCCAATAGCAAAAGTTTTACTTCTTCCTTTCCAACTTGGATGCTTTTTATTTCCTTTTCTGGCCTGATTGCTCTAGCTAGAACTTCTAGTACTATATTGAACCACAATGGTGACAGAGAGAATCCTTGTCCCTGATACTCAATGGGAAAGCTTTCAGTCTTTCACCATAGTACAATGTTAGCTGTGGGTTTTTCATATATGGCCTATATAATATAGAGAAAGTTTCCTTCAATTCCTATCTGTTGTATTTCATCAAGAAAGGTTGCTGTATTTTGTCAAATGTCTTTTGTGTATCAATTGATAGGATCATGCAATTTTTCTTCTATGATTTATTAATGTGGTATATTATCCTGATTGATTTTCTTGTGTTGAACCACCCTTGCATGCCTGGTATAAACACACTTTATTATGATGAATCATTCTTTTAATGTGTTGTTGGATTTGATTAGTAAGTATTTTTTGAGATTTTGGCATCCATATTCATTAGGGAAATGGCTCTGTAATTTCCTTTTTTTGTAAGATCTTTATATGATTTTGATATGAGGGCAAAATTGGCTCCATAGACTGTGTAGTAGTGTTCCTTCTTGTTCAATTTTTTAGAAGAACTTGAGTAAGATTGGTATTAAATCTTCTTTGAATGCTTGATAGAATGCACCTGTGAAAACATATGGTCCTGGATGTCTGTTTCAATCTCTTTACCTGTGGTTGGTTTGTTGAGTTCTTCTATTTCTTCTAGGGTCAGTGTAGGTTGTTGT
>JAQZBX010050330.1:0-19687 GCA_029593785.1 Cabassous unicinctus | reverse complement strand
ACTAGAACTCTAAGTTTCTGGGTTTTTATTTGTGTATATATGGATTCTGTTTCTTTATAAGAATGACTTTGATTTCATTTCCAATACTTTCTCAAAAATTACAATGTATCAAAAGAGCATGTATTTATGTATCGACACCTACATCACAATATTTCTGCACTCGAGTACAGCCCAATGATGTCAAGAAAATCAGGAATGGTTTCCTTGATACAAAATATGAAGCCTTTTAAACATTCAGTAAACAATCATGAAATCATGGAAAAAGACCTCCTCTGAATTATCGATTTACCTACACTCCCTTTTAAAATTAACATTTTCTTTCCATCTAAAATCTGTTTCAGTTCATAATTTTAAAATAAAGACCTTTTCAACAGCTTTAAAAAACAAATTCATTTTTCATTTTTTCCACATGATGTAGTATGAGATCTCATATCAATAAAACCGATATATAACCAAAAATATTTGCTCAAGGATGGCCAGAAAAACACCTACACATGACAGTGTCAACAAAGGGATTGAGAGGTGAATAATTTCTTCTTTGTTCTTCTGGTTTTTCTTTACTTATTATAATTATTATAGCCTGTGGAAAATGTTTAATAATGATTAAAGTAATGAATGCACACATCTGAAAATATACCAAGGACCAGGGAAGTTACACTTTGTATAAATAAGAACTGGTTTAGTATGTCTCAATAAAACAAATACATTTTAAAAATCATGGGAATGTCAGGAATTGTACATTTAAGTCAAGCCATGGATCATAGTTATTAGTTGTGTTCCAAACATGGGCTGGCTAAGTTGAACAAAACAAATCAAAATACAAGTTGTTTGTGGAGATGTGTGTAGGGGACCCCTGTAAGGTGTTATGCCCACTTATGTTCTAAAGTCATGATTTCTGTTCTAGAATTCTAGTTTATGTATATTCATGAATAATTGATATCTAACACTGAAAATATATATTAAGATAATGAGGGTAGTCAGAGTCAAACATGAAGGTTTGAAATTGTCTATTTCTCTAAAGGGATCTTCCTCTTGATTTCCTTCATTGTTGTAGTCTATAATCATGCCTGCATAGATTGGAGGGTGGTATACTCTGCTTGATGTATTAAGTACTTGTCTTTATGAACCATTTCTCTCCCCCATGATATCTTGTAAACAGTTGAGACACTTTGTCACCTTATGGACACTACAAGTCCCTTTTTCTCTTCTGGGTGTTGGCAAGGTCCTTCAAAAACCATAGGAGAAATTTGGAGATTAGGAGCTATTTGTATTCTGAGTTGCTGGGTTTTCATTTGTGTATATGTGGACTCTATTTCTGGGTAAGATTAGGTTTGATTTTATTTACAATAATTTTTAAAAAATCATAATATGTCATAAGACCAGTTATTTATATATGGATACCTGCATCAAAATCCCTCTGCAGTTGAGAACAGCACACTGAAGTCCAGAAAATCAGGAATGATTTCACTGAAACAAAACCCAGAGCTTCTAAACATTCAGAAAACAATTGTGAAGTCATGGAAAAAGATCTCCTGAGAATTATAGATATAAAATTGTGATTATTGAAAATTGAGGAATACTGAGAAACATTTCTTGTCCTCCCATTATTATTCTCGAAGTTATACTAGTTTAATATTATTTAAATAAATCTTAGGAAGAAAATGTAGTATAAAAATTTATGTAAAATATGCATGCCACAAGAACTCTTCTCTTTGAAGTCTCTTATTTTTAAAGAGTTTACTATTTATAAGCAATAAAACCTTTCATTTCCAATTAGCATTGACAGGGTTTGTGGAAAAATTCTTTCTATCTAAGTAAAGATTATTTGTAGACCAAAATTGTTAATTAACCATTATTTTAAAAACTGTATGTTACAGGGGACTTAAATTTTTTTTCTTAATTTTAAATACACCAATTGCGTGTGTGAGGGAACATCATCGTCCTAATCTGAATAATATCTTATTTTCACCTCCAATTGGCCACATTCTTGTTTTTCTCAATATATATTCCTTAACAGAATGTATAAACTAAAAAAAATAGGCATTTATGCAGTAGGTCAGAACACTCAAACCATTTTCCTCCAGCTTCACAGGAAATGTGGTGGAATATTTCTTAAAGAACATGATAAATTATCATGGCATGATTTCCACCAATCAGTGACCATACCTTATGTTTGAAAGACATTTTCATACCCTATCTTCAACTTGTGTGGATAGTTGGTTGAATACCGTGTGTCTCTATTGAAGACTCTTTCATTTTAATTTTTTCCACATAGCCCTAAGTTGGCTAGTGAATTTTTACTTTCACGTCTATGTTTCATCCAGCAACACACCACACTGCAAAAGAGAATTAGAGCTTGGTTTCTTTCTTCCAAATTTGCATTCTTCTCCCCTTTCTTTCCTATTTTTAGCCATGCCTTCTCTCCTGCTGCTGTCTTTTACAAACAGCCCATTCTCCTTGCCACCAAGTTCCAAATAGTTAGTCTGCAGACTTTTTTGTGCTGCACCCAGGTGAGGTCCCTGTTTTTGAGGAGCAGAAAAGCGACAAACGAAGCTCATTGCTCAGAACCGCCTCGGGGCTACTTTTCCTGGGTCAGCAATGGCAAAATGACCATGAATTTAGGGTGCCAAACTCCATTCCTGGGAGCCCTTTTGGAATCCAGTGCAAAAGTTCAATTTCATGTTACTTGAGAATTTATTCCTTGCCCTATGTTGAACGTATGTGGTGTCTGCTGACTTTTGATAATGTTGACTCTTAATTGAGATGGCACTACTTTTGCATTCTATTCAAACTTCTCCCTCTGCCCTGGGATTTCATTGCTCTGAGGATCGCTGTTTGGAAATACTTTGGTTTTCCTAGTGATCTTGTTATGTGAGGTGGTTTAGGAAATGAGATGTGTGCAATTTCAAAAGAGGACATTATTGACTCAGAAAGAATGATTGCCCCAATTGAAATTGCTAGGTAAAACAAAAATTTATTTCATTCCTAGAGATTATTTTATCCAAATTATCTATGGGGAATATAATAATTAAAAATTGTTGTAATTTATTTTCATTGCTTGAGACTAATTATTTTCCTTCATAGGTGTTTATTCAATACTATCCCTTTCTTATATTTGATTCTATTAAATCTAACTTAATCTTGCACTACCTTTTAAAATAGACATTCTCTATCAATCTAATATACATTTCGTTTCATACTTTTAAAATAAACACCTTTTCAACAGCTTTAAAAAAGCTATTCATTGTTCACTTTGTCCACATAATGTAGAATGGGACAACATATCAATAAAACTGAGAGATAAACAAAAACAGATGTTCAAAGACAGCCAGGAATACACCCATGTATGTCAAAGTCAACAAATAGATGGAGAGGTGAATAATTTCTTTTTGTTTTTCTTGTATTTCTTTATTTATTATAATTATTATAGAACTATTGAATTGGTTTAATAATGATTGAAGTGATGAATGCCCTCCACTGTGACTACATCAAGTACAAGGGAATGTACACTTTGGATAAAAAAGATATTGGTTAAATATGTCTCAATAAAACAGAGTTGTTTTAAAAGTCGTGGGGATGTCAGAAATTGTACACCCAAGTTAAGCTATGGATAATAGTTATAAGTCGTATTTCAGTAATAATCAGGGCAATTTTTAAAAGAATCACCATTCAAATTTCTGCTGGAGATATGTGTATGTGACTACTGTAAGATGATATAATGCCCCTTAATTTTCTAAGGTCGTGATTTCTGCTCTAGAATTCAAGTTTATGTATGTTTATAGAAGACTGATTTGCATCACTAAAAATATGTATTAAGAGAAAGAAGGTGGTGAAAAACAAATATGAAGCTTTGGAACTACATATTTCTCTAAAGAGGCCTTCATGTTTTTTTTTCTTTATTTTTGGATGCTACAATCACGTGTGCATAGAAAGGATGGTTGTACACTCTGCTTGATAAATTAGGTCCTTGAATTTTATGCACCATTTCTCTCCAAAATGATATCTTGTAAACATTTGAGTCACTCTTTGTCACATTGTGGACCCTACAAGTCCCTTTTCAATTCTTCGTGTTGGCAATGTTCTTCATAAGCCATAGGGTAAATTTTTTCAGCTGGGAGCTATTAGTACTATGAGTTCCTGGGTTTTCATTTGTGTATATGTGGATTATGTTTCTTTGTAAGAATGTGTTTGATTTCATTTTCAAAACTTTCTAAAAAATTACAATATGTCATAAGAGCAGATATTTATATGTGGATAAATGCAACACAATATCGCTGCACTAGAGAACAGCCCAATTATGTCCAGAAAATCAGGAATGGTTTCCTTAAAACAAAATCAAGAGCCTTCTAAGCATTCAGTAAAAAATTGTGAAATCATGGAAAAAAGACTTCTTATGAATTGTCGAATTACCCACACTCTATTTTTAAAAAATCCTTTTCTTTCAACCTAAGAGAGATTTCAGTTCATTATTTTAAATAATGATGTTTTCAACAGCTTTAAAAAACCCAATCTTTCTTCACTTTATCCACAGGATGTAGTATGGGATCACATATCAAAAAACCTGAGAGATAAACGAAAAAAGTTGTTCAAGGAGAGCCAGAAAAACACCTGTGCATGACAGTGTCAACAAAAGGATTTAGAGGTGAATAACTACTTATTTATTTTTCTGGTTTTTATTTATCTATTATAATTATTACAGAATTATTGAAAAGTTGTATTAATGATTGAAGAGATGAATGCACACCACTGTGAATATACCAAGGACTTTGGAATTTACACATTGAATTAAAAAAAATTGGTTTAATGTTTCAATAAAACAGATTTGTTTTAAAAATCGTGGGGTTATCAGGAATTGTATACCCAAGTAGAGCCATGGATAATAGTTATTAGTCATGTTTCAGAAAGGCTCTGGCGAATTTTAAAAATGAATCACAATTCAACTTTCTGTGGGAGATGTGTGTATGGGAAAACTATAAGGTGTTATGCCCCCTTTATTACGAGGATTGTGATTTCTGATCTAGACTTCAAGTTTATGTATGTTCATCTATGTCTGATATACATTACTAAATATATATATTAAGAGAAAGAGGATGGTGAGAGACGAATAAGAAGCTTTCAAATTACCTATTTCTCTAGAATGGTGTTTCTTTTGTGTTTCTTCACTCTTGGAGGCTTTAATCACATGTGCATATGATGGAGGGTGGTACACTGAGCTTGATGGATTAGGTCCTTGCTTTTATGAACCATTCTTCTCCCTCATGATATCTTGTAAAAATTTGGGTTACTCTTTCACCTTGTGGACCCTACAAGTTACTTATTTTCTGTGTATTGACAAGATCCTTCGTAAGTCATAGGAGAAATTTGGAGGCTGGGAGCAATTTGCATTCTGAGTTCCTGGGTTTTCATTTGTGTATATGTGGATTTTGTTTCTTTGTAAGAAGGAGTTTGATTTTATTTCCAATACTTTCTAAAAAATTACAATATGACATAACAGCAGGTATTTATATATGTATATCTGCATCACAATCTCTCTGCTCTTGAAAACAATGCAATGACATACAGAAAATCAGGAATGGTTTCCTTGAAACAAAATCCGGATTTTTCTTAACATTCTCTAAACAGACGTAAAATCATGGAAAAATTTCTCCTCAGAATTATCGATTTACCGAAACTCCCTTTTAAATTGACATTTTCTTTCCATCTAATGTCTTTTTTAGTTCAAAATATTAAAATAAACACCATTTCAACAGCTTTAAAAAATCAATTCATTGTTCACTTTGTACACATGATGTAGTCTGGGATCACATATCAATAAAACTGATTGATAAACAAAAAGTGTTCAACTGCCGCGAGGAAAACACCTATGTATGTCAGGGTAAAAAAAAAATGGATTAAGAGGTGAATAATTTCTTCTTATTAACTGATATTTTTTATTTATTGAAATTTTTATAGTGCTGTTTAAAAGGTTTAGTAATTATTGAAGTGATGAGTGCACACCACTGTGAATATACCAAGGACCAGGGAATGTACACATTGGGAAAAAAAGATATTGATTTAATATGTCTCAATAAAACAGCTTTGTGTAAAAAATTGTGGGGATGTCAGAAATTGTACACCCAAGCTGAACGATTGGTAATAGTTATTACTTGTCTTTCAAAGATGCTCTGGTGAATTTTTAAAAAATGAATCACAATTCATGTTTCTTCTGGAGATGGTACCACTGTAAGGTGTTGTGTTAATTATTTTCTAAGGTTATGACTACTGTTCTAGACTTCATATTTATGTATGTTCATGCATGATTGATATGCATCACCAAAAATATATTTTAAGAGAAAGAGGGTGATGACAGACAAGTTTGAGGTTTGGAACTATCTATTTCTCCAAAGTGGTCTTCTTTTATGTTTCTTCATTTTTGGAGGCTATAATCATGGAGGCATACAATGGAGGGTGGTACATTGTGTTGATGGATTAGGTTCTTGACTAATGAAACATTCTTCAAACCCATGATATCTTGTAAACAGTTGAGTCATTGTTTGTCACCTTGGGGACCAAACAAGTCCCTTTTTGTCTTCTGGGTGTTGGCAAGTTCAGTCACAACCGTAGGTGAAATTTAGAGGCTGGAAGTCATCTGTAGTCTAAGTTCCTGGGATTCATTTGTTTATGTGTTGATTCTGTTTTTTGGAAGAATGAGTTTGATTTTATTTCAAATACATTCTAAAATATTAAATTATTTTATAAAGCAGGTATTTATATATGGACACCTGCATCACAATCTCTCTGCACTCTAGGACAGCCCAATGATGTCCAGAGAATCAGGAATGGTTTCCTTTAAACAAAATCCAGAGACTTCTAAACATTCAGTAAACAATCATGAAATCATAGGAAAAGATCTGACCTGAATTATCAATTTACCTACACTCCCTTTAAAATTAACATTTTCTTTCAATCAAATGTCTGTCTCAGTTCATAACTTTAAAATAAAGGCCTTTTCAACAGCTTTTAAAGGGCCATTCATTGTTCACGTTGTCCACATGATGTAGTATGGGACCACATATCAATAAAACAGATAGATAAACAAAAACCGTTGTTTAAGGACAGTCAGAAAAACATCTATGTATGTCAGGGTCAACAAATGGATTGAGAGGTGAATAATTTCTTCTTTATTCTTCTTGTGTTTATTCATTATAATTATTATAGAGATATTGAAAAAGTTTAATAAGGATTGAAGAGAAGAATGCACAACTCTGTGAATAAAACAAGGACCATGGAATGTACACATTGGATAAAAAAGATTTTGGATTAATGTTTCTCAATAAAACAGATTTGTTTTAAATATCGTGGTGATGTCAGGAATTGTACACCGAATTTAAGACATGGATAATACTTATTACTCATGTTTCAGAAAAGTTCTGGCCAATTTTTAAAAATGAATCGCTATACAAGTTTTTGCTCTAGATGTGTATATGGGACCACTTTAAGGTGTTATGCTTCTTTACTTTCAAAGGTCATGATTTCTGCTCCAGACTTCAAGTTTATGTATGTTAATATAGAATTGATATGCATAACTAAATATATATATTAAGAGAAAGAGGGTGGTAATACACAAATATAAAGCTTTGGAATTACCTATTTCTCTAAAGTGGTATTCCTTTTGTGTTTCTTCATTGCTGGAGTCTATAATCACGTGTGCATAGAATGAAGGGTTGTACAATCTGCTGCAAGGTTTTAGTCCTTGGATTTATGAACCACTCATCTGCCCCATGATATGTTGTAAGCATTTGAGTCACTCATTTTCACCTTGTGGATCCTACAAATCCTTTTTTACTTCTGTGTCTTGGCAACGTCCTTCATAAGCCATAGGAGAAATTTGAAGCATGGGAGCTATTTGAACTCTGAGTTCCTGGGTATTCATTTGTGTATATGTGGATACTGTTTATTTGTAAGAATGAGTTTTATTTTTTTTTCCGTAGGATTTTTTATAAATTTTTTATTGTGGATAAAATTCAAATTTTTTACAACCCAATCCAATATTTGTAAAATGATATATAGATATATTTGCATTTATGTGCATTTGCTTGCATAAATGTTATTTTTTCCCTATATATTTTAAAAGATGCTTAGTTTTCTTAAATATTACACAAAAATTACAGGGATTCCCATGATCTCCACCTCCATAACTAGCATAACATTTCACATAAACATCGTTCATTACTGTGGGACATCACCTGCAATGAATATACACATCCTTCGGCTTTGCCACTAGGCATAGACCACATTTCACATCATAGACCACACTCTCTCCCACACAGTTCGACATGGTATATGCTGATGTAAAATGGCCTATATCCGTCTCCACAACATCACTCAGAACAATCTTGAAGTCCTGAAAAATCCCCTGAATTACAACTGCATTTTGCCTCCCTGCCCCAAAAGTGTTTTGATGCCATTGGCTCCACCTCACTGTTATAATTTCTTCCATTGTTTGAATAACCACATGTCTACAACAGAATACCATTAAGCCCACTCTAGTCCAAAGCTCTTCCCCGAATCCTGATGGGACTGGAATGGTGATGTCCACACCACATCCAAGTGAAGTGGGCTTATATCCTATGGATACAGTGGGTGATATTATCCTGCCTTCAGCTGCAGGCTTTCTCCATTCACTGGAATGGCCATTGTCCATCATCGTCCCCTCACCAGGCGACTTGGGTGAGTACATTGAGCTGTAGAGTAGGAGTTGCAGCTCCACTGAGATTCCAGGAACAGTTGGCACACAGACAGGCCAGTGACTCCAGTCCTTGGAAAAACACCTACAAACTCCATCCGCACATATAGGTTTAAATTGAAGGGACTAATGGATCATATGCAGGGAGGACTTGTTTGAGTCCAAGTCTGTCACTCTCAGGAGCACAGTTCTGAAAGTAGAGCCCACTGATAAGGCATCAATCTCTGGGGCTATGCCCCCTTATATAGGACCTGGGTGTCTCCAGAGCCCTCAGGATCCCCTCTTTGTGGGATGATATCCACTTTGCTGTTCTATGAGATCCTACTGAACTGTGCATAAGTGTTCCTGCTGTCATGGTCACCCGACACTCTTTGATGTCTCTTAGCCACATGAACTCATTTGTATTTACCTTTCCCTCCTTTTATTCAAGGTTTTTTTCCAGCCATATTTCCAGTTGGCACTTGGTATTATTCCCTCATTGCCAGGGAGGCTCATTCCTGGGAGTCATGTCTCACATTGGGGGGAATGTAATGCATTCATATACTGAGTTTAGTTTTGAGAGAGTCCACATTTGAGCAACAAGGAGGCTCTCAGATGGCAACCCGTAGACACCCCATAACAGTAGGCCAACTTTCAATTAAAAGAGCAAAGTCTCATAAGGCTTCTCATCAATAACAAGAACACAACAGTGGGCCAACATCTTTGGCCAGACACTGCCCCTGCACTCAGGGGATTGTTGCTGCTCCCTTCAAGAATGTGGCATAGCTCTCCAGTCTGGGAATTCAGTATTCCTTCAATTATTGAGTGATTGTGTACCCACCATGACCATGCTCCACCCCTCGATCATTTGAACAATTTTATATATCTTTCATGTATATTCAGATGAACATATTCACATGAAATCCCCATCCCAGATACCTCCACCCATGATCATCTGCAATCCCCATTGTAACCCTTCTGTGATCTAAATCTTCCTTGAAGATTAAGCACATATAATAACAAAATAAAATTAATAGGAAAATGATATAAAAATTATAATCTTAAATGCAAGAGATAAAATAAAAGGAAACTCAGAAAAAAGAACTAAATATATAATTAATGGTTTGGGACATTCAATAAAAGGAAATGGGAAAAAACAAAATTTCTTTAAAATTATTTTTTATTTTTATTTTTTCTCCTTTTATCACTGAATTATCAGATGTCCAGTGTGTACCATGAAACCTTCCCCCTCACATTCCCCAGTGTCTCCCAAATTTTCATTTAGATTTCAATAAGTTTTAGGTCACAGCAAAGTCACACATTGAATCTAGAGATTCCCATAAACCCAACCTCCCTCCCCGTTCCTCACCTTATTTTAAAACCTTTTTACTTTTTTGTGGATGGTAGCATTGTTATAACTCTTATATAGATAGTGCAGAATAGCTATTAAACAATGTCAATTGTTTACAATATGTTTTAAATTTTAGATTGTACAGTTTAATACTTTTAGATTATATTTTCCATGTCCTCTGTCCATTAATGTAAGTTAATGAAAAACATTTACCATGACCACTAAATACCTCGATTGATTTTTTCTGTTGTTTCCTATCCTCCACCTGGGGTATATGACACTCCTGTGTCTTGGATCATGTGATGACAAGATTCTTAGTTACATGCCCTGGGTATTCAAACCTACCCTTCCTAATCTACCCACCTGTTAACCCTGCACCACCAAATCCAGTAATATTAGTTCCCACTTGTCCTATCCTTCAATATGCAACTATACTCTACAATTTTATCATAGATTATGTCCAAAAGGGTGATGGCTCACAACCTACTCTTCTTTCTCTCTCCCTTGTTAACATAACTTTCCAACAGTGGTTCTCTGAGACTGCTCATTTTCCTCAATTCAAATCAGTGAAGTCATATACTGTTCATCCTTCAAGGCCTGGCTAACTTCACTCAACATAAGGTCTTCAAGATTCATCCATGTTATTCCATGTGTTAGCACTTTATTCCTTCTAACAGCTGAGTAATATTCCATTGTATGTATGTCCCATATTTTACTTATCCATTCATCTGTTCATGGGCACTCGGGATGATTCCAACTTTTGGCAATTGTGAACAATGCCGCTCTGAACATTGGAGTGCATTTATCTCTTCGTGTCTTTGCTTTCAATTCTTCGGGGTAGATACCCAGCAGTGGAATTACTGGATCATACAGAACATCTATTGTTAATTTTCCGAGGAATCGGCAAACTGTCCTTGACAGCAGGTGGAACATTCCACAATCTCACCAGCAGTGGATGAGAGATCCTATTCCTTCACATCCTCTCCAACACTTTTATCCTGTTGTTTTTTAATAGTTGACATTCTGATGGGTGTAAGATGGTATCTCATTGTGGTTTTTATTTGCATTTCCCTAATAGCTAGTGATGTCGAGCATTTTTTCATGTGCGTTTTAGCCATTTCTATTTCTTCGTTAGAGAAGATTTTTTTCAAGTCACTTGCCTATTTTTTAATGTCTTGTTTGTCTTTTTATTTTCGAGGTGTAGGATTTCTTTATATATGCAGGATATTAGGCTCCTATCAGATATATTATTGCCAAATATTTTCTCCCATTGGGTAGGCTGACTTTTTATTTTCTTAATAACGTGGTTTGAGGTGCAGAAGTTTTTAATTTTGATGAGCTCTCATTTATCTATTTTTTTCTCTTGCTGCTGGTGCTTTGGCTGTGAAGTTCATGAAAACATTTCTTATTACAATGTCCTGTAGATGTTTCCCTACATTGTCTTCCAAGGTCTTTATGATTTTGGCTCTTATTTTTAGATCTTTGATCCATCTTGAGTTGATTTTTCTATAAGGTGTGAAATGGTAATATTCTTCTCTCATTCTTTTGGATATGGATATCCAGTTTTTCAAGCACCACTTGTTAAAGTGGCTGTTCTCTTCCAACTGAATGGGTTTGGTAGCCTTGTCGAATATCAGATGACTATATAAGCAAGGATCTATATCAGAACTCTTAGTTATGTTTCATTGGTCAGTAATTCTATCCTTTTGCCAATCCCATGAAGTTTTGATCACTGTAGCTTTGTAGAATGTTCTAAAGTCAGGTACTGTGATACCTCCAATTACATTTTTTTTCAACATGTCTTTGGCAATTTGGGGCCTCTTACCTCTCCAAATATATTTTGTGGTTAGTTTTTCCAGTTCCTTAAAAAATATAGTGTTGATTTTTATTGGGATTGCATTAAACCTGTAGATTTGTTTGTGTAGGAGAGACATCTTGATGATGTTAATCTTCCTACCCATGAACGGGGAATATGTTTCCATTTATTTATGTCTTCTTTGATTTCCTTTAACAGTGTTTTGTAGTTTTCTATATATAAATCTTTTACATCTTTAGTTAAATTTATTCCTAGGTATTTGATTCATTTAGTTACTATTTTAAAAGGTTAATTTTTCTTGATTTTCTTCTCAGACTGCTCATTACTGGTGTACAGAAATGCTACTGATTTTGAGCATTGATCTGATAGACTGCAACATACTGAACTCCTTTATAAGTTCTAGAAGCTTTGTTGTAGATTTCTCAGGGTTTTCAATGTATAGGATCATGTCATCAGGAAATAATAAAATTTTTCCTTCTTCTTTTCAAATCTGGATTCCTTTTATATGCTTTTCTTGCCTCAGTCCTCGGGCAAGTCATTCTAAGGCAATGTTAAATAGAAGTGGTGATAGTGGGCATCCTTTTCTTGTTCCCGATCTAAGAGTGAAGGGTTTTAGGATTTCACCATTGAAGATGATGTTAGCTATGGGTTTTCCATACATACCTTTTATCATATTCAGAAATTTTCTTTATATTCCTATCTTTTGCAGTGCCTTTATCAAGAAAAAGAGCTGTATTTTTTCAAATATTTTTTCTACATCTATAGAAATGACCATATGATTGTTTTTCTTTCAATCTGTTTATGTGGTGTATTATATTGATTGATTTTCTTATATTGAAACATCCTTGCATACCGGGAAGAAACCCACTTGGTCATGGTGTATAATCCTTTTGATATGTTGTTGAATGCGATTAGCAAATATTTTGTTGAGGATATTAGAATTTAGGTTCATTAGAGTAATTTTTCTGTAATTTTCCTTTCTTGTGGTACTTTTGTTTGGTTTTGGTGTTAGGGTAATGCTGGCATTGTAGAATGAGTTAGGCATTAATCCCTTTACACCTATTTTTTGGAACAGCTTAAGGAGAATTGGTGTTAGTTCTTTCCAGAATATTTGGTAGAATTCAGCTGTGAAGCCATCTTGTCCTGGGCTCTTCTTAGCTGGGAGGTTTTTTATGACAGAGTCTATCTCTTTCCCTGTATTGGACTGTTGAGTTCATCAATTTCTTCTTTCATCAATGTAGGCTGTTTGTGAGTTTCTAGAAACTTGTCCATTTCCTCTAAGTTATCATTCTTGTTGGCATATAATTTTTCAAAGTATCCTCTTATGATACTCTTTATTTCTGTGGGGTTAGTAGTGATATCCCCTTGTTCATCCCTTATTTTATGAATTTGCATCTCTTCTCCCTTTTTCTTTGTTAGCCTGGCTAAATGTTTATCAATTTTATTGGTATTCTCAAAGAACAATCTTTTGGCTTTGTTCATTTTTTGTAGTGCTTTCTTATTCTCTATTTCATTTAGTTCTCCTCAAATATTTGTTATTTTCTTCTTTCTATTTCCTGTAGGTTAACTTTTTGTTCTTTTTCCAATTTCTCCAAGTGTGCAGTTAGGTCTTCAATTTTAGGTTTTTCTTCTTTTTTAATATATGTGTTTATGGCTATTAACTTCCCTCTCAGGACTTCTTTTGCTGCATCCCATAAGTTTTGGTATGTTGTGTTGTCATTTTCATTAGTTTCAAGGTAGTTACTGATTTCTTTTGAGATTTCCTCTTGGACCCACTGTTTGTTTAACAGTGTGTTGTTTAACTTCCATATCCTTTTGCCTAACCTGTTTCTCTGGCCCTTAGTGATTTCCAATTTCATTCCGTTGTGGTTGGAGAAATTAGTTTTTATAATCTAAATCTTTCTGAAATCGTTAAGAGTTGTTCTGTGGCCTAGCATGAGATCTATGTTGGCGTATGTTCCATGTCCACTCCAGAAGAATGTAAATACTGCTGTATTTAGGTATAGTGTTATTTATGTTTTTTAAGTCCAGATCCAATAATGTATTGTTGAGAACCTTTGTTTATTGATTCTCTGTCTAGATGCTCTGTCTAGTGATGATAATGGTGTATTAATGTTCTCCAGTATAAATGTAGAGGCATTCATTTCTCCACATAGTTTTTCCAGAGTTTGCCTCATGTATTTTGAGGCACCCCGATTAGGTGCATAAATGTTCTCTCTTCTTGAGAGATTATGCCTTTTACCAATATATAGTGTCCATATTTGTCTCTTACAATAATTTTGCATTTAAAGTCTATTTTGTCTGATATTAGAATAGCTGCTCCTGCCCTTTTTTGGTTATTGTTAGCTTGTAAAATAGTTTTCCAGCCATTCATTTTCCGTCTCCTTGAATCCCTGGGTCGAAGGTGGGTTTCGTGAAGAAAGCATATAAATGGATCATATTTCCTTATCCATTCTGCCAATATGTTTCCCTGATAGGTGAATTTAATCCATTTATATTCAGTGTTATTACTCACAATGAACTTCTTTCTTCAGCCATTTTCTCTTTTGCTTAATGTATCTCAAATGTTATTTTCTTTCTGTTTTTTGTATTTTTAGTTGTTTTAAAACTCTCCTCCAGCTCTCTCTCCTTCCTTTTTTCCATTCAAATTTTAGAACTGCCTTTAGTATTTTTGAAATGCAGGTTTCTTATTGGCATATTCTCTTAATTTTTGTTTATCCTTGAATATTTTGAACTCTTCATCATTTTTGAATGCCATCTTTGCTGGATGGAGAATTCATGGCTGGAACTTTTTTCTTTTATTAATTTGCCCATGTCATACCACTGTCTTCTTGCCTCCATGGTTTCAGCTGAGAAATCAGCACTTAATCTTATTGTGCTTCCTCTGTATGTGATGGTTCTCTTTTCTCTTGCTGCCTTGAGTGTTTTCTCTTTGTCTTGAGTATTGGACATTTTGACAAGTATATGTTTTGGACATGGCCAGTTGGGACTTAAACTGTTTGGGGTGCACTGTGCTTCCTGGATCAGCACATCCATCTCTCTCAATTAGGTTGGGAAGTTTTTAGACATTGTTTCCTTCAATACATCTTCTGTTCCCTTTCCCTTCCTTCTCTTTCTGGGATGCCCATAATTTGTATGATTGTGCATTGTGTGTTTTCAGTTAATTCCCTGAGTCCCTGCTGGATTTTTTCTATCTTTTTGTCTATCTGATCTATTATCTCTTTGATTTCAGATGTATTGTCTTCCACATCACTAATTCTTTCATCTGCCTCTTCAAATCTGCTGTAATGTGAATCCAGTGTCTTTTTGATTTCTTGGATTGTGCCATTGATCACCATCATATCCGTTATCTCTTCATGTGTGTTTAAAATTTCTTCAGTATGTTCTCCCAGTGTCTTCTTTAAATCCTTAATCTCTCCCTTCACTTCTTTAATTTGGACCATGATATTTGTTTGGAAAGCTTTGATTAGTTGTTCGATGTTCTGCATCACTTCCTGGTTTTTAGATTGTTCATTGGACTTGTCCATGTTTAACTTTTCTCAGTGTGCTTTGTAATTTTTTGTTGCCCTCTAGCCATCATTTTATCTTGATGGGTTTATTCAGGTGATTAGCTTCTCTCTCTGCTCTAGAGTTTTATTTATCTGCTGAATCTGCATGTGTGTTAAGAATTCTCATTGATACATTTTTTCGTATTTTATTTCCTTGTTTCTTTCTAGGTTCCCTTGAAGGCAAATGATAAGGGCCAGAGGAATTGAAATATGTGAGAAAGGAATAAGGATAATAGTAATATTGATAAAACTTAGAAGAGCCAAATAAGACTTAATGAAATGAATATTAAACTCATGTTGGCAGTGTAGATTAACAAGAAAAAAGTGGAGAACCTAAAATGGACTGGGATACCAAATAGAGGAATATATTTATAATGATTTGTAAGGCTAGAATTATGAGGAGGGAGAGAAAGAGTAAATAAAAGCCTGAAAGGAAAAAGTTAATGTTAATAAAAAAAATAAGAAAGCAAAATAGATAGAAAAGAAATTGACACTCTTAAGTTGTGAGCATATGAAAAAACGTGGTATATAAGAGCCACAACAGAAAGCAGAAGGCAGAAATATGAAGGAAAGTTAAGAGATAATTTTGGAATACAAAATCAATATAGACAGAAAATGGGAAATCACTGAAAAAGAAGCACAGCAAATAAGAGAATCTAGCAGTATCTAATTTAAAAAAAAATAAAGAAAAAAGAAAAGGTGGTTGAAATAGTAAAGAAAAGCAAGAGACATCAAATAAACAGAGAAAAACCTAACAACCACACAGACAAGCAGACAAACAAAGCTAAGGGGTATAAGTATTCCTTCTAGGGTCCTTGTGGATCCTCTCAGCCTTCTTCAGTTTATGACTCAATTTCCCTGCAGGGTTCTATCTGCAGGTTTTGAAGTAGCTTTTAGCTATTGAATTAAATTAAAAAGAAAAATTTATTTTTCCTTTTTAAAATGATTCTTTTTTTTGGCAAAATACAGGCCCCAAAATAAGTCCTTTTCTAAAACATCCTCTTCATCAAGGAGACCCTAAGTAGGATCGTCAAACTAATCAAGCACTTCCCACTCCCTAGACTCCCCAGGGTGATGAACCTCTGATGCTAGTCAGTGTAGAATCATAAAAATGGCCGACTCTGCTCCTTCTGGAGCCAAACCTCAGCAACAAAGGGCTGCATGGTAAATCAGGTTTTTTCAGCAGATTCACCTCTCTCCTCAGCCTGGCACTGCTTCACGCTGGCTTATCTGCTCACCCAAGTGATGAGGGTGTCCAAGCATCCAAATTGATGTTAAAGAATCCCCCTCTGCCTTCTGACAGAATCCTCCATCTCTCAGAGAGTGCTCCCTCTCCCCAGCTTGGTGGGGTATGGAGGTTATCCCTAGGCGGCTATGTCAATCAACTCCCTCAGCAGATTTAAGCCTCCCCTCTCCAGGGTGCTGATTCAATCCAGGTGTTTTGTTTACCCAAATGGCAAAGGGTTCCAGGCAGCCAAATCCACAGAAAGGAAAGCTATGTCACCACTTTGCCAGAGCCATACACCTCTCAGAGAAGGCTGTCTCTCCCCAGACCCTCTCAACTGGTTGCCGGGCCTGGAGTCGCAGCTCAAACTGTTTTTTTTCCCCTTATGTAGGGCTCAGTGGTCTGTGTTAACCAACACAGGAAGGCTTAAAATTCATGAATCTCTACCAATAAGTCCATGCCGTGGATCTGTGAAGATAGATGTCCCAAGCGTCTTGCTCCCTGCACCCAGAGCACAGAACCCCGTGCAAGAACCTGTTCACAATCCACAGTCTTCAGGGAGCCCTCAGTGCATGACCTCCTAAACTGATGCCATCTTCCCTCCCCCAAGAGTTTGATTGTATTTTGAATACTTTCTAAAAAATTACAAAATGTCATAAAAGCAGGTATTTATATATGTGTACATGCGTCACAATCTCTCTGCACTTGAGAACAGCCCAATGATATCGATAAAATCAAGAACGGTTTAATTGTAACAAAATCCAGAGCCTTATAAACATTCAGTAAACAATCATGAAATCACGGGAAAAGATCTAATCTGAATTACTGATTAACCTACACTCCATTTAAAAATTAACAGGTTTTTTCAAACTGAAATCCGTTTCAGTTCATAATTTTAAATTACAGATCTTTTCAACCACTTTAAAAAAGGCTTTCATTGTTCACTTTGTCCACATGATGTAGTATGGGATCACCTACCAATAAAACTGATATTTAAAAAAATATATTGTTCAAGGACAGCCAGAAAAACACCTATGTATGTCAGTGAATAAATGCATTGAGAGGAGAATAATTTCAAATTTATTCTTCAGGCATTTCTTTATTCTAATTATGATAGAGCTATTGGAAATGTTTAATAATGATTGAAGACATGTATGAACACCACTTTGAATACTCGAAGGACCAAAGAATGTACACATTAAATGAAAAGGATATTGGTTTCAAATATCTCAATAAAGCAGATTTGTTTTCAAAATTGTGGGGATGTCAGGAATTGTACACCCAAGTTTAGCCATGGATAATAGATATCAGTTGTGTTTCAGAAGTGCTCTGGAAATTTTTAAAAATGAATCACAATTCAAGTTTTTGCTGGAGATGCAAGCAGTATACGGTGTTATGCCCCTTTATTTTCTAAGTTTGTGATTTTTGCTCTAGACTTCAAGTTTATGTATGTTCATGTATGACTGATATGGATCACTGAAAATATATACTAAGAGAAAGAGGAAGGTGACAGGCAAATATGAAGCTTTGGAATTACCGATTTCTGTAAAGTGGCCTTCCTTTTGTGTTTCTTCATTGTTGGATTTTATAATCACGGGTGCATAGAAGGAGGGCGTTATACTCTGCTTGATGGATTTGGTCCTTGAATTTTATGAACCATTCCACTCCTCATGATAACTTGCTAAAATCTGAGTCACTCTTTGACACCTTGAGAACACTAAAATTTACTTTTTCTGTTCTGGTGTTGACAAGCTGCTTCAAAACCATAGGAGAAATTCGGAGGTTGGGAGATATTTGTACTCTAAGTTCGTGGGTTTTCATTTGTGTATATGTGGTTTCTGTTTCCTTGTAAGAATGAGTTTGATTTTATTTCCAATATTTACAAAAAAACTATAATGTATCATAAAAGTAGGTATTTATACTTGGATGCCTGCATCACAATATCTATGCACTTGAGAAAAGCCCAAAGATGTCCAGAAAATCTGAAATGGTTTTCTTGAAATAAAATCTTGAGCATTCTGAACATTCAGTAAACAATTATGAATTCCTGGAAAAACATCTCTTCTGAATTATCGATTTACCTACACTCCCTTTTTAAATTAACATTTTCTTTCAATCTAATATCCGTTTCACTTCATAATTTAATAATAAACACATTTTCAACAGCTTTAAAAAACTATGTTTTGGTCTCTGTGTCCAAATAATGTTGTATGGAATCACATATCAATAAAACTGACAGATAAACATAATTAGTTGTTCCAGGACAGGCAGAAAAATTCCTAAGTACGTCAGTGTCAGCAAATGGATTGAGAGGTGAATAAGCTCTTTATTCTTCTGGTTTTTCTTTATTTATAATAATTAATATAGAGATATTGAAAAGATTTAATAATGATTGAAGAGATGAATGCACACCACTGTCAATATACCAAGGACCAGGGAAAGTACACATTGGATAAAAAATATTGATTCAATATTTCTCAATAAAATAGATCTATTTTAAAAATCATGGGGATATCAGGAATTGTACACCCCAGTTGAGCCATGTATAATTGTTATTAGGCATGTTTCATAAATGCTAGAGACAATTTTTAAAAATGAATCTCAATTCTAGATTCTGCTGAAGATTGGACCACTGTAAAGTATAATGACCCTTTATTTACTAAGGTTGTATTTCTGCTCTAGATTTCAAGATTATTTATGTTCATGTACGATTGACATGAATTACTAAAAATACATATTAAGAGAAATAGGGTGGTGAGAGACCAATATGAATCTTTGGAATTACCTGTATCTATTAAGTGGTTTCCGTATGTGTTTCTTCATTGTTGGTTTCTAAAATCATGCAAGCAAAGAATGGAGGGTGGTACACTCTGCATGATGGATTAGGTCCTTGACTTTTATGAACCATTCCTTTCTCCCATGTTATCTTGCAAATATTTCAGGCACTCTTTGTCATTTGGTGGACCCTACAAGTCCCTTTTTCTCTTCTGGGTTTTGGCAAGGTTCTTTATAAGCCATGGGAGAAATTTTGAGGCTGGGAACT
>JAQZBX010050329.1:0-19663 GCA_029593785.1 Cabassous unicinctus | reverse complement strand
AGGCCAAGCATGATTATTCCTTACTTAGATCACTACAAAAAAAAAACCAAACAACAACAAACCTTGTGTGTTCCAGTGTTTCTACCCTTCAATTCATTCTCCACCTTATTTTCAACATTTTGTTTCTAAAATAAAAAATCCAATTATGTTATTCCTCTGCTTTAGGACAAAGCCCAACTCCCTAACATGGATCTCAAATTCCTTCTAGATGCACCCCCCCACACTCCTTCAGCACCCTTTCACTCATCTCCCCACCCCCTACTCTACCTTACCTGCAAAGCATCATCTCTTAGCACCTACTCTACTGTCTGCACTTCACTTATTTCTAGCCTTCCAATACATTCTAAGAACTTTGAAGATGTTGTTTTCTGTGATGAGAACACACTCTCTAATTCATCTGGCTTTTACTCACTTTTTCAGTTCTCAACTTTGAAGTTACTTCCTCTTAGAGGTCTTCCCTGATGATTTTCATTGTAAACCCACCCCTGCCCATCCTACTAAGTTCCAGTTAAATTAAACACACTCATATTATCCTCTTACATCCTTAACTTTTCTATCATGGCACCTATCATGATTTATTATACTTACTTCATTTTTTGTAACATCACTCTCTCTTCCAACAGATTTTAAAATTAGGGAGGGAAAGGCCATTTCAAACTTTTCCACTGATCTAGCTCTCAGTAAATAAGGCCCTTGGTCAAAAAGTTATTGAATGGTTGATTATATGAATGACTGAATGGCAAATGAAATGAATGATTTAAAAATGAACCTTTATTTGCTCAGGGAAAGAATTGTTTTACCTCTATCTTTTCCTTCCCTTTGTCCTTTTCAGAAATCATCATTCCCTTTACTTGTAAGTGATTAAGCAAATACATACACACACATGCACTCACATGCACACCATAAGTTTTGTAGGCAGAACTAAAAATTTCTAGTTTGAATTTGGCAATGACATCTCTAGATTATTAGCCAAATATCCACAACTGCAGCACATTCTCTGGAACAGATGCATTCTGAAAATTCTATTTCTGTCAGATGACTCATAAGTTACCATTAATTTATATTCTAATTTCAAAATCACTTTATTTTCATTTTCCAATTACGTTCAGTGGCCATTGATTTCTACTATGGTGCCACTGTCCCTCAGCTTGCAAAATAATCATGAAACTCATGTGTGGAACTGTATAGATGGCTGGTAACATTTAAAGACACTGATTTTTAAAGTTTCTTTAAATCATCCTCCTTATCAGATAATAAGTCTTTAATTATATTAAGTGCATTGTTAGAAAACATATTGTCCTAAAATATAGAGCACATACCATTTACTACTCTACAACGTTTGAACATGGGATTCCTGGATGACCAAGCTTCTAACTGAGTTCAAAGTTTTAGAAAAGATTGCATTTTTCTGTGAGTTATAGATCTCTGTCTTCTGGCTTTGTAGCTTTAACAGACATATCCAAGAAGAAAATAACAGCAATAAAATTTGCATTTTTACAGCACTTTAAAATTTGTCAACTACTTTTTTTCACAATACTTTATTAGAGTCCCACAGCTATCATCTCAGATAAGCAAGAACTTTACTATTAGGTTACACATATGTTACTTGATCAGAGAAATATTAAGTGCATTTTATTTAAACATCAGTCACCTTGTAAATACTAAAGGGTAGATATACTCAGGGTTTTCACATCTTCTCAGTGGTTATTCTGCTATAATATGTTACCTATTCCAAATGGAGATGGCACTCCTGGACGCTGGGCAATCAGTGGTGAATGTGATAGACATGTTGTTATTGATGGAGGAAGGGTCATAAATAAGCAATAATGAATACAGGTATACCTCGTTTTGCTGTACTTCACTTTATTGGGAGTCAATGCTGTCTAGGATTTTCATAGCTAGAGAGAAGTCAGTGCCTGGCTTCAAAGCAACAAGGAAAGGCTGATTCTTTTGTTAAGGGTTAATGCAACTGGTGACTAAGTTGAAGCCAATGCTCATTTACCATTCTGAAAATCCTAATGCCCTTAGGAATTATGCAATACATTTCATAAACCTATAACTGCCATAGATATGATTCATCTAATGAATCTTGGCAAAGTCAATTGAAAACCTTCTGGAAAGGATTCACCATTCTAGAAACCATTAAGAACATTTGTGATTCATTGGAGGGGTTCAAAATATCAACATTAACAGAAGTTTGGAAGAAATTGATTCCCAAACATCCTGGATAACTTTGAGGGTTTCAAGACTTTAGTGGAGGAAATAACGACAGGTATGATGGAAGTAGAACTAGAATTAGAAGAAGAAGATGTGACTGAATTGCTGCAATCTCATGATATAACTTTACCAGTTGAATAGTTGCTTCCTATGGATGAGCAAAGAAAGTGGTTTCTTGAGATTGAATCTATTCCTGGTGAAGATGCTGTGAACATTGTTGAGAGGACAACAAAAGATTTAGAACATTACATGAACTTAGTTGTTAAAGAAGATACACTGTTTGAGAGGACTGACTCCAGTTTTGAAAGAAGTTCTACTGTGGGTAAGATGCTATTAAACAACATCACATGCTACAGAGAAATCTTTCATGAAAGGAAGATTCAATCAGTGCAGCAAAATTCATTGTTGTCTTATTTTAAGAAATTGTCACAGCCACCTCAGCCTTCAGCAATCACCATCCTGATCAGCGGTAACCATCAACATCAAGACAAGACCCTCTACAAACAAAATGATTACAACTTGCTGAAGGTGCAATGATGGTTAGCATTTTTAGCAATAAAGTATTTTAAATTAAAGTATGTACATTGTTTTTTAGACATAATGTTATTGCATATTTAATAGACTACAGTATAGTGTAAACATAACTTTTATATGCACTGGGAAACCAAAAATTTTGTATATATCGCTTTATTGTGATATTCCCTTTATTTTGATGGCTTGGAACCAAACTTGCAATATTTCCACCATATGGCTATAAATAAATAAATATTCCAGGCAGTGATATAAAAGGTGAAGGAAAATTTCTGTAATGTGAAGATGGTTGGTGGAAAGTAAGTCACGGTAACATTTTATCTGGACAAAGAATTCCCAACAGAGGTCCCAAAGGACCTAACTTAGCAAGTCTGAGAAACTCAGAGAAAGCCACTATGTTTAGGGTGTGATGAAGGTGTCAGGAGATGAAGTCAGAGATACAGGCCATGAAAATATCATGGAGGGCTTACAGGCTATGATAAAAAATTTAAATATTAAGTTCAATGTTCATTGAGAACCAGTAAAAGTTTATAGGTAGGCAGTTGTGTGATTTTATTTACGGTTTTAAAAGAATCATTCTACTGAAGTATACAGAATGGATTGCAGTGGGGTTAAAACTGGAAGCAAGGAGATGACCTATTACATTAGTTCAGAAAAGAGATAAGGTCCCAGGACTAGTATGATAGCTGATTAGATAATTTAAAAATTAAAGTGAACAGATTGAAAATGCACTTTGAATGTATACTTGACATGATGTGCTGATTTACTGAATGTGGGATATGAGGAAAATAGAAAAATACAAGATTATTGGTTTACTCTAGTAGGTGGATGCAGGTAGTTTTCACTGAGATGGGTGAACTCCAAAATCAGAAGCTAAAAGTTATTAATGCATGGGTTAGATTGATTTTGGCAAAATAGAAAGGCTTGTGGGGCAAACAATATCAGTTTATTACTTAATACTACTAACTACCTACATTTACCAGGTTAGTAATGCCTGCTTCCTCCAAAATCAGAAGCTAAAAGTTATAGATATTCATTCTCCAATCCTCCATTGCTTTTAAGTTGGTCAAGAGATTTTGGCCAATGAGAGTTAAGAATTATTTTTGGGGTGGGGGTAAGATTTCTGCTAAAACTTTTTCTCCTAGACAAAAATAGAAATATACCTGAGAAGAGCTCTTTCACGAATTTGGCTGCCCCTTTTCTTTCCTTCCTTTGTACATTATTACGTGAAGATATTCATTATTTGTAGCCATATTAAGGCCATGAACAGAAATATGGTACCATGCTGTAGGTGGTAAAGATAAAAGAAAGGAGGAGCTTCTGTCCTTGATAATGTGATTGAGCCTCTGTTCCACCTTGCAACTATTTTCCTGCAGACTTCTTGATATATAGGATGACTAAATGCCATTCTTAAGTCACTGTGAGTCAGACATTCCTTTGCTTTCTGCTGAAAGCATTCTACTTGATATAGCAAGAAAATACAACTACTAAACAGTCTTAACTCAGAGGAGTATAAGCAAAAAATAATTTTAATGATTTTTAAATATGACACTAAACCATGTTTTTTTGAATTTCCACTTCACATACCTTAGGGATCTCTTAGATTGACTGACAACTCTACTGTCACTGAAAATTTAAAGTACTTATAAAGTCTAGTCCAGTTTAGTTCAGTTCAAATTTTCAACTTCCTATTTAATTTAGACCTAATTGTTCCCCCTTCACTATCCTCTCCCTCACGCAGCACCCCAAACAGAGACCAGATATTGAGAGTAAGTACTAGTAGAGTAGGAAGGTGTGAACTGGTTCTTTACTCCTTCCCCTCCCCTTCTAACTCCTTTGGAAATGGGGTTTTAAAGAGGGACTCTGGAAAACGGGCAAATGTATTTTTCGCTTATCTGGGTTTATAAATGTGATTCCCTAATCCATTTATTTTACCATCACTTTGCTAATTTCCTGTAGGAGAGTAAGAACTTATATTATTCAGAGTTTCCTAAGGTGCTTCACCCCATCTCAGGAGGAGGCAGCATTCCCAACAGTGATTTTCTGGTGGGAAAGTGGTAGAGGAACCACACATGTGGTTTGCTTAGGACTCTACCAGTTTATGCCTTTTGTCTGAAGTAATTATTAATACAACACGGTTTATTCTCAAAACTATCTCAGGATAATAAATATATATTCATCAAATAATTCAGCAAGGTTGCAAAGTTGCTAATGTCTGGCTACCTGCTACACTGCCTGCTTAATTCACAGGAAACAGAGTCTAGCCAAGACAGACTCTGGGAATGAACTCAGATCTCTGTGACCCTTTCTCACCACACTGCCATCTCTCCCTAAATTTCCGTTCCCTTGCTCAAATAGGCACATGACTGTAATTTTGCTTCCTAAGCAGGCATACATCTAATTCAGGGGTAATCCCCTTTTTCTCAGTTTCTCCAGTTTTTGTTAGTGATTTATTTTAGGCACCTTACAGGCACCCCCTCTGCATAATTCTGTATTTACTACTTAAGGTGAATGTGTAGAGATGAGGATAAACTTTCTGGGTAACAGAGTCAGTATAAATATTTCTTTCATAGCTCCATTCAGGAGGTCTAGCTCCCAATTTTTTTACCTTCTTTTTGATATATACAGCCTTTTTATCCTGATTAAGTCCTATTTTTCAGCCCAAAATAATAGGAATTTACCATTCAAGATTATGTTGAAAATATATGGAAATATACTAGTTTTAGAGTATGAGTACCAAATAGCTTATTTTAGCATTATTCTGAGGTATTATAATAAATTTAAAATAAAAGCAGTAACAAATGGAAGGTCAGCATTAAATGCATTAAACTAGGTCTTACACTCATTATTTTAATTAGAAAACTCAACTGATGGAAATAATCATGTGTTTCTGTGTGTGATTTTGTGTGTGTTTGTGCTTTAAGTTAGAAATTCCTTAATAATAACCATTAAGCCAAGTGTGATGAGATATTTATATATATATATATATATATATATAAAATAGATGAGATATATATATATATAAATATATCATCATTTCCACTGCACGTTAAAAATGAATATAGTTTAAGTAGTAAGTACTAAATCAATCAAATAATATGTTAGATTGCTAAAACAAAATGTGTGCAATAGAGGTTTTCAGTGGTTTAGAATTGTAAACCAATAATAAACAATTGGCATATTATAATGGATGCCAATTGCAAGTCTGCCAGCATATATTATTTTGCTGACAGGTCCAAGCATCAAAACAAACCCTAAATTAGGTAGGATGAGTTAAGAGAGAAGCAAAGCAAATAGCATCTTCAAGGGGTGTCCATTTGTCAGCCATTAGCAGAAGACAACCAGCTGCTAAGCCCATAACCCCCCTTATATTCGTCATGAACTCACAAGGGAAGTGGTTGCAAAAAAAAAAAAATGTTAGTAAAGCAAAGAGCAGACTCAGCACCAACAACTGAGTTAGGTAACTTATCAGGTAACTTTGAAAGTCCTGAGTGGTATAGATTTACAAAATATTTCTAGATATATTATGGTGAATATAAAAGATCCCAGTAGCCAAATCAATCTAATTTGGATAAAAAAATTTTCCCCCTTAACTGCCAGCTTTTGTATGAAAAATTATTTCTCAAACTCAATCAATTTTTAAAATGTCTGCAAGCTGGGTTTACCCGGCAGGAGACTAAAGGGTCTATTATGCTGACAGATGCTCCTGCTTTAAGATTGTTTAGAATTTAAACAACTTTTATTTTCTGTTGATAGCCATTTAAATTGAATTAATATGAAAATAAACTCAAAACTTCAAGTTTGTGTCTTTTAGATAATATTTTGAAATATTGCAGATATCATTGGTAATCTGTATTTTTGTTAATATACCAATTTATATTATTTTTACTTTTATATCTATAAAATAATTTTAAGAAAATATGATAAAGTTAATATTTGCTACAATTTTGTATTTTAATGGTTATGGCAAAATATCATTTTGCATGATTTTTATGACAATTAGATGAAGTACAATTATAGGTAGTTATACATGTAAGTATAGGTGGGTATAATTATGTCCATTTTATTTATGAAGAAACTTTATTGATTTATATATTGTTAAGTCTTTGAGTGGTAGAGACAGGACTATTATCTAGAATCTTTCTTCTAGTTCAGAGTATATTATATTAATCTCCACAACTATTATATAAATTCAAGTGAAAAGATATTCATTAGGTTTCATATTCATAAACTCAATAAAGTGAAATTTTGAGCAACTATCCATATACCTACCTACTTATTTAAGCTATTTATTTTGGAAAAGAAAACTTTTTGAACATCTTCATAATCCATTCAAACAGAAGCTTTTTTATCCCTCTTTTTTGTAATATTTTTATTGTAAAACAAAACAGATACAGAAAACCGCACAAAACAAATGCATGACAATGAATTATTATAAGATGAATATCCTTGTAACCCACATGCAGGTCAAGAAATAGAACTTTCCAGCCACCCAAAGCATCCCTGTGTGCCCCATCCTATTACAACCCTCTCCCTCCCACCACTAGTAACCACTATCCTGACTTTTATAGCAATTACTTCCTTGCCTTTCTTTATAGTTTTATCACCCAGCATGCATCCCTTATGTTTTTCTTTATATATATATATATAATCAACCCTCTATTTTTCCTCTCATTTTCAGTAGAAGGTCTGGCCTTCTAGTTTGTTAACATAATGGAAGCATAAAAGGAGACATGTCTTATCCCTCCCCTTCACCCCTTCATTCTCTAAAATACCACTTTTCCCCCCTTTTTTCCTAGCACTTTGATAAGCTGTCCCTATTTTTTAAAGGAGGTACTGGGAATTGAACCCAGGACCTCATATATGGGAAGCAGTTGCTCAAACCACTGAGTTACATCCACTCCCCTCTATTTTTGTTAAAAACCGTCTTCACATGGATCTTGATTCCATTACTGAACTGTGCTGTTTTTCCATTCTTCAAATTTTTCTTTAATGACTTCATGTATTTTAACAGTTTCCTGCTTAATTTTTTTTTTTAAAGATCCTTAGCCCTAAATTCTAGCCACTGTTCTCTCAGCTCTGCCTTTCTTAACAGATGGACTCCATGAAAGTACGGGCTATACTTATCAATCCACTTAGTCATCTCCATTCTATTCATCCCTCATCTTACTCCTATTTAGTTTCTACCTTAACAGTTTCACTAAAATTACTCTGAACAGTCAGCCATGACAAAAGAATAAAGTAAACGTGAATTTTCCTTCCTATTTTCACATCATTTCTCTTGGGAACTTGTTATTATTCATCACTCCTGTATTGAACTTTCTTCTCTTCTTTGTCTTTGCTTTTCCCTCCTATCTCCTTTCACTTCTAATAATTGTCTTCTTCAAATCATCCAAAGATATTAGTTTTATCCTAACCCTTTGGTCTAGTGCTATTTTCATTATAAATAAACTATTTTAGTTGACTTTTTCTGCTCTAGTTTCCAAGCTGCTAAAATAAATACCATACAATGGTTGGCTTAACAACAGGAATTTATTGGCTCACAGTTTCAGAGGCCAGAAGGCTTGCTTCCTCCTAGGGTAGGTATCTTCTAGCTGGCTGGCAATCTTTGGGGTTCCCTGCCTCTTCTGTCACATGGTGGGTCTTCTCTTTTCTCTTCTTGGTTCCGTTGACTTCAACTTCTGACTGGTGTTCTTTCTCTCTATAACCCAATTCCTTAGCTTATAAGGATTTCAGACATGTTGGATTAAGTCTCACCCTCATTCAATTTGGGCACAACTTTTCTGTTAATGAAGAGGACCCTCCCAAATTTCCTGGATTCTTGCCAGGAATTGAAGTCCACACCAACATTGATCAAAAGGTAAAGAGCTTTATTAAGCCAGTGACGTTCAGGAGAGCTAGTGTGAAATCTGCCTCACTGAACAGCAGAAGTAGCAGCATTATATTTGCTTGTGTAGGTGGGAGTTCAAGGGGGTGGGTTACAAAATTGACAAGTGGGGAAGAGTTGAATCTTGCGCATGCTCTATAGCAATACATGCTTTAACATGCTTAGTCACACATTGCATATACATAACAGGATGATTAAATCCCACCCAGAGATGGAGAATTTACTATTATAATGAGCTAATATTCAGTGGGTATCTAGATTTTGCAGTTAGCTTCTGATTGCAACTACTAACTGTGCTCTATCTTGATTGGTTACCTATTGCTGCAAGGCTAAAATTAGCTTAACAGGGCCTAACAGGGGAAGAGAGATGTTGGACAGGGTAGTTCTTACAGGTGGTCCTTGTAAGTTTCCCTTTAACTGGAAAAATTTCACCAATCTTGGGGAGGAAGGGCAACAACTACTTACTGTCTCTGTTGGACTGGGATGCAGAGTAGGGGCTTGTTGGTGAAACTGTAGTTCCATCTGTTGGAGAAACAGTTGGCTGAACATTACTTTTTCTGTACCACACATCTGGAGAGTGAACCTACATAAACAATAAGTGTAGAGTAAAAGTTGTGAACCTACAAAACAAACATGC
Source organism: Cabassous unicinctus (assembly GCA_029593785.1). Lineage (NCBI taxonomy): Eukaryota > Metazoa > Chordata > Mammalia > Cingulata > Chlamyphoridae > Cabassous > Cabassous unicinctus. Next base: position 10,391 of record JAQZBX010050329.1, on the reverse strand, counting down.
TTATCATCAAACAGGGCTCCCATTCATCACCCCACCACTCTTGATAAGTCTTTTTCTGTATAGTTAGGCTTTCCAAATGGCTGGAAGTTGGGTTCTATCAAGAGGTGAGTTATTAAAGAAGCTATAGTTATTAACAACTTTGGAGGCTGCTTGGCAGCTACTTTAGCTGCTCAGTCAGCCAAATGATTGACTTTAGCTTTGCTGGTGTGATTGTTTTGATGTCCTTTACAATGGACTACTGCCAGTTCCCTGGGAAACATAATTACTTCTAACAATTTAAGAATTAAGTCAAACATGTTTTATAACTTTATTGGCAGACATGAGCAGTCCCCATTCTTTCCATATGGCCCTATGTGCATGTAATACTGCAATATCTTGAGTGTGTACAGATGGTGACTTTCTTTCATGAACCCAATTGTAAGGCTCAGATCGGAGCTATTAGCTCTGATCTTTGTGCTGATGTTCCAGCAGGTAAGGCCTCAACTTCTAATATTTCTTTGACGGTAATGATAGCATACCTGGTGCACAGCTTTCCGTAGTCCATAAAACTGCTGCCATCCATAAAAAGTTGTAGGTCCTGGTCAGGAGTGGCACATCTATGAGTCCTGGTCTACTGGAATATACCTTATCATTTAGTTGTACACAATCATGTTTAGGAGATAACCATTCAGTTTCATAGTTGGGATCCAGTATGAGGATGTCTGGGTTTAGCTTAGCCTCTACCTTCAATTCGACATTAGGATTGTCTAAAGATATAGACAATATATCTTTGGTACTTGCTTAATCCTTCCATGGTGAGCCAATGCTTCCCTTTTTTGTTCTTAAAATGTTAAAACACAGTAGGGAGTGAAGATCACTGTAGGCTGCCCCAAAGCAAATTTTTTAGCTTTTTGCAAAAGATCACAAGTGGCTGCCACAGCCCTTAGTCAAACTGGCCACTCTTTGACTGCTGGATCTAACTGCTTAGACAAATAAGCCACTGGTTGGGCATTGCCTCCAGAAGGTTGGGTTAGGACTCCTAGAACAACTCCTTGGCACTTGTGTTAGCTAGGGTAATCTAGGAAAACACAACCGACAGGAGATATCTGTATATAATACATGATTTTATAAAATTTTCTCACACGACCCTGTGGATGCACAAGTCCAAATTCCATAGTGCAGGCGGCAAGCCAGGGATTCTGATGAAGGTCCTCAATGAATTTCTCAGGAGATCCTGACTGGTTGAAGTAGAGATGGAAATTTTCTCTCTGAGTGCTGAAATCACGTCTCCTTTCAAGGCCTTCAACTGATTGGATGAAAAGTCACTCTTTGCTGAAGGCAACCTCCTCAGTTGATTGTAGATGTAATAATCCACTGATGCAATCAACTCACTGATGATTAAAGTCCATGATGCCTTGCCTTTGTATTATAATTAACCCAGTGCTTGCTTGACCAGACAACTGGGCACCATTATCTGGCCAAGATGACATATTAGCCTAAACATCACAGCACTAATGCACAAACAAATAGAATTCTTTCATAGAGTCAAGCAGTCCCAAAGCAGAAGCAGTACATAATTTTTGTTTAAGGTTCTGGAAAGCAAGTGTACACTCTGATATCCAGACTAAGGGATCTTTCTTATTTTTCTAATGGGCCCCATATAGTGGCTTGGCTGTAAGTCCAAAATGTGGCATCAAGTCTACAGTAACCAGCCATAGTGAGAAATTTTCTGAGTTCGTTTTTGTTCTTAGGTTCTGGGCACTTGGTAAAAGGCTTCTTTTCAACTGGGCAAGAGGGCCCATTGTCCCTCTGATAGTTCAAAACCAAGATATTTAACACGGGTTTGTGTAATCTGGAACATCTTTGCTGATATTTTATATTCTTTTCAGCTAGTCTTTTTAGCATTATTATAGTGTTTTCATTTGAGGCTTCCTTAGTTTTACTGGCAATGAGTATATCATCTACATATTGGAAGAAGAGACCTTCTTGCAGCTGCACCATGTAAATCTTTGGATATGGCTTCCCTCAAAAGGGTTGGGGAATTCTTAAAGCCTTGTAGTAGCACAGTACAACAGTTTTGTTGCTTTATCCCACTTTGGGGTCTTCCCATTCAAAAGCAAACAGTTTTTGTGATTCCTTTTCTAATGGGAAGCAATAAAAAACATCTTTTAAGTCTAGAACTGTGAACTTGGTGTAAGCAACAGTCATATTAATGAGGAGAATGTAGGGATTGGACACCACTGGTGGATGTCCTTCACTATCTGTTAGATAGCTCTCAAAGCTTATACAAATATATATTCCTGGGTGCCAGGTTTAAGCACTGGAAGCATAGGAGTATTAAAGTCTGTGTGATAAGGTCTAATTAGTCCCCACTTGAGAAATTACTTGATTAGAGGTGAGATGCCAGTTCTAGATGTTTTAGATGTGGTGGAGTGTTGTTCGGCTCAGTCTTACCTTGACTTCCTGCGCTTCAAATGTCCATCCTGGGGGTCCCCCTGGTAGCCTATATTTCTGCCATCACTTGTTTTATTTCTTCAGGCACTCCAAACCTCTCAGAGTTCTAAGCCAGTAGGGCAGCTTAGAGGAGACAGGTGTAGACAGCTGGGACCTGTATGTTCTCTTTGTTAGGTGAAAATGAAAGCGAGGCTTGCGATTTGAGCGTAAGTCTCGGCCAAGAAGGTGAATTGGGCATTTGGGCATGTGGAGGAATTTATGAGTTACTTGAGTTTCTCCAACCTGACATTTCAGTGGTTGAAAGGATGATTTAAAGCTTTTAGTCCCTGAAATGCTAATTATAGGGACTGATTAATCAGTTTTTTAATTTAGTCTCTGGTTAAAGACTGACTAAGTGTCTCCAGTTTCCACCAAGAAGTAAATTAACTTCTTACCCACCTGCAGTCATACCTGAGGTTTGGTGTGGGTGATCAGGATGGTTACTGTCTTTATTCCCTGCTAATTGTGGAAGTTGGGCTGCTGGGTGGAATGTCTAAACATTTTCCTTCTTGGTGAGACTTGGGCATTTCCACTTCCAGTGTCCTTCTTCCCTACAATAGGCACAATGCTTGGGACCCAATGGTCTTCTTAGGCCCCCCAAATTATCTTACTCTTTGCTGACTCTCAAGTCATTCTTTTCTTACCTCAGGGGTTGTGGATCTCCAAAGATTTTGCTGAGAGCTGCTCTTATGAGGCTGGCTATGTAGGTCGTATGTTTCTTTTTCTGCTTTTCATGGGTAGAGTCCCAGTTGTGAAAAACCTTAAAGGCAATCTCTACAAATTGTGACATAGGCATGTCCCATCCCCTTCCAATTTTTGGAATTGCCTCCTTATATTGGGAGTTCTTTGACTGATTGAAAGCCATGTTAGTGGTATGCTGGTAGGGGGTTCTTCTGGGTCAAGATCAATGTACTGCCTATAGAACTCAAGCAGTTGCTCTAAATAGACAGATTTTCTTAAGGGCCTTGAACTATTTCTTGAAAAATTTTTAAGTCTTTTTAGTTTGGGTACCCTTTTCTGAGGCCTGTGATAATATCAATTTTATAGGTGGGCTTTTTCCAAGACCATTTATCTCTCTTCAGAGGTTATTACATTTAGCAGGACTGTAGGTCTTCCCAATTAGGATTATGTGTTGCAAAAATTGAGTTGAACAAGTTTTCCATTTTCTTAGGTTCCTTCCAATAACTTGGGACTCAATTCTTCTAGTTATATAGATCTGCAGTCAAGAATGGGGCATGGACAACCAGATAGCCTCTTGGCCAGCCTTGATCATTAATGCCATCTGGTACTTGCTTTAATGGAAACTGCCTATCTAAGGAAGGTGCTCCCTAGCCAAATTGAGTACTGTTCCAGGTATGATGCAAGGAGGCCATTTCTGGGGGATCTAAGGGTAGTTCTGGGTCATCTTCTTCTCCTCTGCCTTCTGTGCCATCCTCATAAAGAGGAGGGAGAGCAGTAGGGGTTTGGAGTGAATCCAGCCCTTCCTTAGAAGGGCTGGAGTCAGTGTCTTAGTTTGCCACAGGGCTGCTGATGCAAAGTACCAAAAATGAATTGGCTTTTTAATGGGAAATTTATTAGGGTAAAAGCTTGCAATTCCCAGGCTATGAAATGTCTAAACCAAATCACCAGCAGAGATGCTTTCTCACCAAAGTCAGCTTCTGGTGATCTTGGAGTCCTGTTAAATGGTGAAGCAAGATGGTGACAGAACTCTGCAGAGGTCTATGGCTTCCCCTACAGGCTCACAGTTTCCTGAAGCCCAGCTGTGAGCAACCAGGTATAAGTCTTGTCTCTTTCTGGGCCTCCCCTCTCAGTCTCAGCAGTTCTGTTTTCTCGCTTTCTTGCTGAGTTCAACTATGGGCTATGAGGCATATGGCTTGTCTCTTCAGCCTTAAGTTGCTTCTTGGGCCCAGCCCCTTGGGGGCCTCCTTCAGTGTCTCTGTGCTCTGTTGATTCCAGGCTCCAGGACTTCTCTCAGTCTTTTGGTGCTTCTCTGCCTTCCTGCAGCTGTAGGCAATCTGGGGTCCTTTCTCTCTCTACTTTCTCCTTTCTCTCACATGGCAGGATAAAAAATGGTGGCTTTCTTTCTCTGTGTGTCTCTCTCTGTTTATATAAAGCTCCAGTAAAAGGGCAGAGACCTAACTTGAATCATGCCTCACTGATGTAGTTCAGTGAAAAAGGCCGCACACCCACAGGAATGAATTAGTTCAAGAACATAATCTTTTTCTTTTTTGGAATTCATAAAATAACTTCAAACTGTCACAGTCAGTAAGAGGTTTCTTTCCCTTCTTCAGCTTTTGATCTGAACCTCTCCCCCAGCTAGCTAAGTTTACTCCACGTCCAAAACCTTGATGTAGTAGCTTGGCATTGTTAGCTAAAGCCATAAAACATTGTACAAAAGGTATTTCATCCTATTTGCCAAGTCATTTACAATACAACTCTAACTGTAAAATAGCCTTATATTCAAGAGATCCCTTTGAAGGCCATTCCTGACCATTTTCTAATTTATACTGTGTCCATACAGTTTTGCACAAGAATATCACTCTCTTTTTAGTCATTGTTTCATAGCCAAATTGTTCCCAATATTTCAAAATATAATCTAAAGGATAAAAACTCTCTTTTACCTCAGAGCTCTGTTTGTTACCCATATTTATGAACTACTTCCTATGCCCTCCAAGGAAGGCACATTATAAGTACACTGCAATTATAATCAATTTATTAGCCCAGGTTAAGTGTGGTTTCCTCTACCAGAAGCTGCTCTCCTTACTCGTGGCATCCTAAGTGCCTCCAAAACCTATAAACCAGGAGCAGCTGAGCTGCTTACAGCTTTGGCCAGAGATTTAAACCCACACCCTCAATAACTATTCCAAAGTCAGTTCGATCTTGAAGGCACTCACTGGAGTTAAGGAGGAAGTGTTACGGTTTCACTTGTTGATTTGCTGGACCAGTGGCATCTGGGGGCTAGAAGGACCCAGTCCCAGCTCTCGAAGATAACAGGCTCCAGTGGCCACAGAGCTGAGCTTAGGGAATACTCACCCGAGGGGCCAATGAGCCCACCAGGCAGTGATCTTCTCAGAGACCATGAAGTCGCACCTGGGGTGTCACATTGCAGCGGACCATGGCAAGTTCCCTGGATTCTTGCCTGGCACAGAAAATTGAAGTCCACACTAAAGTTGATCACACAAGAGAGAGCTTTATTAAGCTGGCAAAGGTCAGGAGAGCAAATCTTAACTCTGCCTCCCCAAACAGCAGAAGTAGCAACATTATATTGGCTTGTGTAGGGGAGGAGTTCAAGGGTTTGGGTTGCAGGATTGCCAGGTGAGGAGTGGTTGCATCTTGCACTTGCTCAATAGCCCTACATGATTTAACATGCTTGGTCAAACATTGCATGTACAGAAAATGGCATATAAATTCCACCCAGAGGCAGAAAGTTTACTATTTTAATGAGCTAAAATTCAACTAAGCTCATTCTACTACTCAACATAGTCTGTGCTAAAATCTGGGAAGCTCCAGTTTTTGGGTATCTAGATTTTGTGGTTAACTTCTGACTACAGCTACTAACTGTACTCTACTTGGATTGCTTAGCCATTCCTAATGGAGGAAAAGAGAAGTTGGGTAGGGATAATTCTTACAGGCAGTCCTTACAATAACATCTTCAAAGGTCCTGTTTACAAATGGGTTCATACCTACAGGACTAGGGATTGGGACCTAAACATGTCTTTTGTGGAGAATATGACTCAATCTGCAATATTATCCACCTCTCTGTTTGAAGTTGAAGATGTGAGCAGGTAACTGAACCTAGGTCCCCTAGGCAGAGGGATCCTGAACTAACTAATAGGAAGAGGGATTCTGAGTTAACCAATAGGGTAAGAGAGTTTTCAACTAATAGGATCCAGTCTTTTAATTAATAGCCAATCATCACCTCTTGTAATCCGCCAATCAGCACCTCTCATAGTCAGCCAGTCAGCATCTCCCAGTTGGGATACCCTATTTACATAACATGCTAATCTGGTTTTCAAATCCTGACAAATGCCCTTGCTCAGAACCAGTGACTGACCAATCAGAGCATCGCAACTGGGGCTCCACCTCCAGGGGCGGTGACACAGTTAAACTGTATCAAGAGCACTCCTGAAGCCCTGAGTGTGCATTGCATCTTTGCCCCAGCCAGAAGAACATCAAGCTGTGAATGCTAAGCCGAGCTGCTAAAGCCAAACCAAGCTGAACATTGGGCTGCGAGACATGACACTGAGCCAAGAACACTGAGCTGAGCTGCAACAGCAAACATCGAGCTGTGAGCTGAGCTGCGACGCTGAGCTGTGTGCTTCCACCAGTGCCTTGGCCAGGCTAGTGCCTCGGCCAGGCTTGTGCCTTGGCCCAGGGTTGAGGTGTAACACTGAAGGCACTTCCACCAGTGCCTCAGCCAGGCTTGTGCTCTGGCTCGGCTTGAGCTGCAACACCAGGGGACGTTTCTATCGTCACCCTGACCAGGTTCAAGCTGTAACACTGAGCAGACTTAATAAAGTTTGATTGTTCTGAGGTCACATTTCTTCATTCTGAAGTCGATCCCAACCAGAGAATAAAAGTGGCAACATCATTTGGTGCCGAAACCCGGGAACTACGCAACCAAGACCAGCGCATCAATCCTTCAGCCGAGATCACTGCAGGAACCCCAGTTGAGTGAGTCCACTCCTTGTTCCCACATCCCAGGGCCACCCCCCTTCTGCCAGTTTGGAAGTGGTGGATCGGTGGGTAGAATGTGTGCACCTCTGTACGTTGAGCTTTCCACTTGGACTTCTAGGCCAAGGTCATTTTTTTGACCTCCTAGGTTGTTTTATTTTTTGTTGGGCTCCTAGCTCATTGGGAAAGCATGTTTGGTTCCAGGCGAGGATGCCCCCCGGTAACCTTTACTTGGCCTTCTATGTCGTTGGCTTTCAAGGTTGTTGGCAGGATGGGACAAGGACAGTCCACCCCCCGGGATTCCCCTCTCAGTTCAAACAGATGGTTAATGTAAAATGGCCTCAATACACACTAGAATTCAAGAACAATGGCAGGTTAATGGGACTCTGAATTGTAACACCATTTCACAGCTCGATTTTTTTGCTCCCAAGACCCCAAGAGAAGAGAGAAATGCAAGGTCCTTTTAAGTTAAATTAAAAATGAATAGTTTATTTTTTTCCCACAGAACAGAATGATGGATATGAGACTTAGGTAGATGTAGTAAGAAGTAAAAGATTTGTGGGAGTGCTGACTAAAATTTGATAAGTGTTTTTTTTTTTTCCTAAGATAGCTGGTTTTCATAAAATCAGAATGGCAGTATGTATGACAAAACTTGAATGCATATGGCAAGTTGTAGAAGGTATTGTAAAAAGCAGCATTGAGTAAGGGAATGTGTTCTGTGAAGGCAGAATTTGTCTTGAGATTAAGTAACTATAGTCTACGTGGTTATGGATAGTTATAAGAAGCTTGTAGAAGCATTGTTTAAACTGAAATATAAATGCTAGTTCCAGGAAGTCACTAAACAGAAACTAAATTGACGCTAATAACAAAAAGTAACTTCATAACAGGAAAACCTGTCAGATCTCAATATGCATATTCAAGTGGTGGGAAAGGAAGATAATCTTAATTCCATTGGGAATCTTAGATTTTCACAAAATGGAAGAAGTAGTTTCCCTGTACTGCTAAAGTAAAATACCTGTTAATTAACATTTTCATGGTAAAGGTGTAGAAGTAAAAAACAAAGTACTAAAAGGTTAAGTTCATTTGGTATTTTACACCTTGCGTTGGAAGTGTTTAACATGCTTATCCCACTCATATCCTGGGGAGGACTGGCAAGCCCACATGCCATCCTACCAGGGCTTAAGCATTTTCCTACCAGGAAGGAAACAGCAAACAAGGTGGCTAGGATCCACTTCAGCTTAACTCCTTCAAGATAGTCTATGGCTAACCTTTCCTCACCCAAGGTGCCAGATTTGTCTTCTCCAACCATGATAGAATAGCAAGAGGGTTTTTGACCCTGTCAGGTAGGGCCTACTGCCCCTAACCAGCAGGAAGCAGTTACAGAAGAATGTTCATTGTCCTTCAACACCCCTTTAAACATAAAAGGTGTAAACTCTCTGAGAAGGGGTTGAGGCAGGCTAGTTAGGGAATAAAGAGACGAATCAGCAACCTGGCAAAAAAATTATTGCCATTAAACATGTGGCCAGTTACCCCACAAGATGGCTGCTGGAAGGACCTTGAGAGAATCCCCATCCAGCAGGTTGTGCACAGTAGGAAGGACTTTGGGAGGACAACACTGACTTCTGCTGGGTATTTGTGGGGAATGTGTTGGTCAGATTCATCCATGGTGTACTTTACCAGGGTGGCTAGAGCAGTAAGAAGAAGGGCTTGGATTTTTGTCTAGCATTTGCTGCTGGAATACAGGCCCCAGGCTGCAAGACCAGGATTTTGTGAGTAGGGAAGCCAACTCCAGGTCCTCGTTGTAGTTGTTCTTCAAAGGCACAGCTCTGTATCCTGTCTTCAGGCCTTTGGCCGGGAGGGTGACCTGAGCCAGGGAGTCCTGGTCACTAAATATGTCTTCCTCATACACCACGAAACACAGGACTCAGGGTTACTGATCTGGAAGTGAAAGGGCTTGTTCGGTCACATGGGGTTCAGTCCATCTGCTTTCTTTGGGCCCTGGAAGGGATTTTTTTTTTGCATGTGGCTGCTGAAGGCTGTCCAGGCTTTGGTTGGATTGCTCTGAAGCAGGGATGTAGGAACTTGCAGTGTAAGGTATATTCATTTTCTGTTTAGTTTAACATAGAAGCAACACACTCCTCAGCTGTAGCTTGACGAGAAGGAATATCGGGAAGCCTCATTTCTAGATATCCTCGATCCCTACTAATAAGGCCAGAAGGTGATCTCTCCCCAGATTGCCCAGTTCCAGCTTCACATGTATGAATATCCAAAAGCAGCATCTCATTCAGCATGATCTGACGGAGTTTTGGTGAAAACTCTGTTACCAACTCCAAATGAGCAGCAAGTTATTTGTTAGCAAATACCGCTGTGCAGGACTTTTGTCATGAGAATGTAAAAAAAAATCTCTTGTTAAATTGGTTAAATTGTCTTTAATTTCCAGGATAACATCACTATAAACAGTAGGTACTTCCCATTTATTAGACACTGTCCAGGGTTGGTGCTTTGATGGTATACCAGTGTCCACCAGCCAGGAAGAGTGCCTCGTTCATCTGCATCAGCTTGTCTGGGATCTGGAAGTTGAGGGTCAAGAGCTGACTGCCACAGATCCACATGGGTTGGGGATCATGGTTGGAGAAGTCCAGCCGTTGGCCCTTGGGGTAGATGCGGGAGAGCTGCAGCCAGTTGTACTGGAGGAACTTCTTGCCTTTGACCTTGTTCACATATTCCTCAGCCTTGGTTTCTGGGAGGGACAGCATATCCTGGTGGCAGGCATGTTCCGTGTTGATTGTCAGAAAAACTGGGGGTGATGTGATACCCAATTCCATTTCTTGCCTTTTGGGAGCTTTTGTATCTAATATTAAGTGATCAAACTTTTCCTAGTTCCAAGCAACTTCTTAGTGTTAGCCTGGGAGGGCTGTCCCAAGTCCAGACTTGTGGATTTCCTTGCTCAGGGACGGGTTTGACCCATGGTTGAATGGGTGTCTGGAAGGTACCCCTTAGAGCCTTTGGGAGAGGACCATGGCTGATTCTCCTTGAGTGTCCTATAGCTTGGGTCACCATGGTGAGTAGGATATGTATCCATAGGAACATTTTCCATTGAAGTATCAGTAAGAATCGGAGACTTTTCTATGTTTTAGGCTGCAGCAACTTTGAACCTCCTCTGACACTGTGAGTAAGGCTGCTAAATAAGCCAGGCTCTGGGTATTCACCTCAATATTGTCATATTTTCTATGTTTTTTAACCAG
>JAQZBX010050328.1:0-19683 GCA_029593785.1 Cabassous unicinctus | reverse complement strand
ATCACAGAATCAGGCAGCGAGAATATCCGCATATATGCTTTCTAATCACAGTGGATTGCATTTTACCTCATTTTTCTTGCCTTTGCTATTGGGATACTCCATTCAATCCTGCTAGATGCTGTCCGAAGAGAGCGCAGCCATCACACGCCTACCAGCCATACGTGGGGGCATTTTCCCACACCCTCGTTTGCTCTGGACACTTAAAGACCTTTTCACCTATCCGATGAGCACAGACTTTTATCTCATTATTGTTTTAATTTGTATTTTCCTGCACAGTAGGGAGGCTAAACTTTTTCTTTCAATCTTAGAATTTTAGACTTCCTTTCAATTTCTATTTATATGCATTGTCTATTTTTTTATATTTTCCTTGAAACTTGTTTTCTTTTGAAAAATTAATTTGGAAAAGAATAGAAAATAATATAACAAACACTCTTGTAACCATAGGCTAGTATTAACAGATGTAAGCATTTTGCCATATTTGCTTCAAATCTTTTAAAAATAAAATTAAGTGTGGCAGATAAAGATGGGGTTCCCTCTGTCACCCCTTCTCAGACCCATTCCTCTTGCTCCCTCCGGAAGCAATTGCTATCGTGCCTTTGGCGTGTCTCCTTCTGGCCCCTGTGCTTATACTTCTACTTCGTACATGTGGAAGCACTACGTGGAGTTTTGTTCTGTGTTTTAAAATGTATGTCAGTATTTTGAGATCTAAGCATATGAATAGAGAGGTCAGTGATTCCTAACCAGGGGCAATTTTGTCACCTCCCCAGCCAGGGGGGCACGTGGCAATGTCTGCAGACGACTCCGCTTGCCACCCTGGGGGGAGGGAGTGCTCCTGGCATCTGGAGGGTAGAGGCCAGGGGTGCTGCTAAACGGCCTACAGGCTCAGGGGACCCCCACAGCTGAGGACCCCCAGCTCCACGTGGCAATAGCACCGTGGCCGAGGAAGCCTGTGCAACTCTAGTTCCCTCATTTTAACTGCCTTGTAGCACTGGTATTAGATTTAACGTTTTGATTCCCTCTCTTAAGTCATTGGGGCTTTATCCCATGTTTTATAAACAATACTAAGCGCCCGTATACACAAATCTGAATGGACACGTGTGAGATTCTCCAGACGGGCAGACTCATGCAGGCTGTGGTAGAAGGCTGGGCCCACTGGGCGCAAGTTCCCTGCACCGTTTACTTGCTGGGGGAGCCTGGACAGGTGACTTAAGCTCTCTCAGCCAGGTGACGTGTCCTCGAAAGGGTTAGTGAGCTAAGCCGTGCCCGATGCTGGGAGCCGTGCCTGGCACGCGGTACAATTCAGTAAGCGTTGCCTCTTATTACTGGCAGTAGCAGCAGCAGTATTTCCCTTATTTTTACCATAATTATACAACCCTGAAATGAAATTACACATTTTCTATTCTACCAAGTACAATAAATTGCTTTTATTTTTACTTATACTCCCAAAACAGGGTGTTAGAGTCTCCATCTCCCATGTCCTTGAGTACAGCTGATATTCCCAGGCTTTGGGATTTGAGGTCTCAAATGGTGTCTCTTTTTATTTTAAGTTGCATTACCAGATCACTGTTTCCATATTTATTGGTCAATTAGTTTTCGTGCTCTGTGACTTTCCAGTTCAAACTATCAATTTTTGTTTGTTTTGTTATTTAGTTTTGTTTTCAAAAAAGAATTATATTTACATAGTTAAAAGTCCACAAAGTGTAAAAGAGTATACAATGAAAAATCTTTCTTCCACCCCTTTTCACCAGCCAGCCAGTTCATCTCTTTAGAGGAAACCAATGTTATTAGATTCGGATCATTCCAGAGAGAGTCTGTATGCATGTTCAAGGAAATAACTATATATATTTATTATTCAAATAGCAGCATAGCACATGCATTGTTCAGCACCATTGCTGTGTGTGTGTTCAGATAATGTAAACTGGAGATACTTTGTAAGTCAAGAACTTCCTCATTGTTTCTTACTTTTATTTAGTTTTAGAGCTGAACCGTAATTTATTTAAACGTTTCCCAGCATTTAGGTTGTCTCCAATCTTTTGCCAATGCAAACAGTACCGCAGTGAATGATCTTGTCCAAACTAAGTTTCCATCTGTTGGACAGATTCCTAGACGTGTGCTGTGGGGATAACGGGGCCAGGCTCTGCTACTTTTGAAATCACTGTGATGCTGACTGCCGTACACACTACCCGCTTTCACTGGCCCAGCCTCGCGAGCCTTTGGACGAGGAAACTGGGTCCCAGCCCCGAGGGGTTAAGGTCCGGTGCCACAGCACACACGTGCCGATAAATCACCCTTCACCGAGCCCTTCTCTTCCTCTCTCACCTCCTCACTCCCCCACAGGTGTCCATTGGAATCACCTTCGAAATTAACTACTTGCACCCAAATGATTTTCTCACTGTCAGCTTCTGAGGGAACCCAAAATTAAAAAAAAAAAAAAAGGCTCATCGTCCTATTTCCCAGATTTATCGATTTCCCTTGCACTGCAATTTCCCTAGGGTATTTAACTGCACGTGCCCTACTCTTGAATACGCGCCTTTGGTCACGTCAGTTCTGCTTCCTCACCTCTGTAGAGGGCTGAAATATACAGTAACATTTGAAATGTGAAGAAATGTGACTTCATTTCTCTAAGCCTGAACTCAAACTGCTGATGAAACCCCTCTTCCACTCCGTGGGAGAAAACCGCATTGCGTTTTGGATGACACACTCTCTTCTGAATTGAGGTTTCCTTCTGGTAATTTCTCGATTCAGAGCTCAAACGCCTCCCTTCTCAGTGCTTCCCCCACCCTCGGCTTCACCCCCGAGCTGGGCTCTGGTGCCTCGGCCCTAAGCTGGCTCAGCCGTGTCCTCCCGGCACCCCTTCTGTCTGCACCCCCGCCAGGTGCGGCTCCGCGCCGGCGCTCCTGGGCAGGCTGACCTCCTGGGAAGCAGCTCTGTAGCCAACGTTCACAAACTCTGCCCCGGCCGGCTTGGAAGGAGCACAGTCCACCTCTCTCACGACCAAGCTCTTGAGATTGGAAGCATTTTGGTTCCAGCCTCCTGAGCCTGCTACGTAAGAGTGAACTAGCCAGTCCAGGGGCGGAGAGCCCAAGCTTACTCCAGGAAAGTAAGTAAAACCTCCTTTCTCTTTCCTCCATATGAAGCTGTCAGTATCTGTTTGAGGACAAATTTCTTTCTAAAGATTTATTTTTTACTTTTTTATCCATTTTAACCCCCCTTCCACCCCCATTTTTGCTGTTTTGTGTCCATTCGTTGGGCAATTCTCTGTGTCTGTTTCCTGCCCTCTCCTCATCCTTCTCCTCCTGTCTTCACTGGGATTCGAGCCTGAGGACCTCCGATGTGGGAGAGAGGCGTCCTGCCGCCTGCGCCACCTTAGGTCCTGGTTTTTCGGCGCGTCTCATCTTGGCTCTCCCTTGTCACTCTCCGTCACATCAACATCTTGCTGCGTGCCTCGGTGGGGCCTGATGGCCTGCTCACGGGGCCTGGCAGCCCGCGCGCCTTCTTTATTTTTCTTTATTTTACCGGGAGGTCCCGGGGATGGAACCCAGGTCCCTCCATATGGGAGACGGACGCCCAACCACCCGAGCCACATCCGCCCCCGTTTTGGGAACAATTTGAAAATCCCCCCTGGTGTCCAGACACGGGTTTTCCTTCTTGCTGTTGGCTTGCCCAGCCTCACTGAGACACCAACTCCTTTTAGAAGATCCGCTCCTCGTTTTTGGAGATTACGGCTTGTTGCTAATGCTGCGTAGAAGAAAGAGCACTCAACAGGGAGTGGAGAACTGGCCACAGCTTCGGGTTTGCGGCTGGTGCCTGGGGCACACTCTGCAGGCGTCCAGCCCAGTGCTTACCGGGTCCCTTTCAGCAGCAGCAGCAGCAGCACCTGGGACCTCGTCTAGAAGGGGCTTATCAGCCCCACCACGGACCCAGTGAAACAGAGCCTCAGCAGTCTGCTCTTTTTCAAACCAATCAATTTTATTGATACATATTAATAAAGCATACAGTTCGTCCAAAGTCAGCAAGCCCGCGGGGGTGATTCTGAAGCATATTCAATCTCCTTGTTCGTGAATGGAGAGGATTTCTTATTCTTACACGTGAGAATTAAATGAGATAATATGTGAAAGAAAACTGCAAACCAGGGTCATAAGCTCCAGTGCCTTCAGGGGCCAGGCAGCCGTGAGGTAATGGGGAGTGGTGGGGAAATGAGGCGCCTTCTCTGCAGGCATTTTAAAAATCACCGTGCCAGTCAAACAAAGGCTGCCTGAAAGAAATCCTGCCTCCAGGGGCCAGCGGCTTAGGATGTATCTAAACCGTAAAGCTTCTTATAAATGTTTCATTCAACCCCAAAGCAGACAAGCAGAAAGGCCTGGGGCTCTGACATTTCTGAAAGTCTGTACTTAGGGTAACCGTAGAATTTCTCGTCCAATCTTGCTGCTTTTGAGAATGAAAAGAGGCGCTCTTAACAGCTGGCCAGGACAAAGACGAGCGGGACGTCCCAGGACACCAGAGTGCCCCTCGTGCTCTGGATGTAAACATGATTCCTGACTGACCTAAGAGTAAAGCCGAATAAAACCCGACGGAGTCACTTCTTGGGAGGTTCCCTGGGCTGCTACAAGGGACGGGTGTCGCCTCCCGCCCTTCTCTACGTGACAGCCGCCGTGGACACCGGCGGAGCCGCTGGCCTTGTCCTGCGCCGCCCGCCCCAGCAGTCCAGCTCCGGCGATGGCTCTCAGGAGAGCCGCTCCTGGAATCAGGAACTGAGGCGAAGGGACCGCGAGTGGCTGGAGGAGAGCAAGTCCAGCGCCCTGATCGTGTGGGGGCCAGGAGAACGGGGACGCGCATCTACCAGTGGGTTTCCAAGAGTGGGCGGACCGAGCATCTGGAGCCCGCGGGCTGCGCCAGGACCCTCCTGCGGCTCCGCAGGCCCCACAGCAGGAGCTTGGGCGGGTCAGCACCGTCTAGTCCTCCAGCAGAGTCCAGGCCCCTTCCCTCCTGACCTCCCACCCGTCCAGGGCTTTCAGCAGGAGACAGGCCCAGTGTCCTCCCAGACCCAAAAGGCTGGACCCAGGGATGGGTTTCCCGCTTTCCCGCGTCTGGGGCACCCTGGTGAGAGACGTGCCAATTGCCTCCCATAGCCTTTCCCACCCTAGCCTGCCCCTGAGCCCGGGCCTGGAAGCCCAGCGCTTCACGTGTGTTCACACGGGTACATGCATGCACACGCCTGCGCAAGCTGCCATCCCCTCTCTCACCCCCCCAGCTGCCGTTCCCCCTCCTCAGGCTGGTGCTGGGCCCTTCCTAGGGGTCGGGGAGCCCTAGTTGCAGGCAAAAGAAGATGGGAGGCCCGAGCAGTGGCCTGGCACTGATTTATGATACTAAAAAGCTCAACTCCAAAAAAAAAGAGTCTGTGGCGTGCTTCTCGGTGGGGACAGACACGGGGATGGGCAGATGGACGTAATGGGGGGAGGAGAGGTTCAGGCCCAGGTGCGGAGCTGCGGAAGGGGACGTCCTGATCTGCTGATCTGCCTCCTGGGCAGGACAGAAGCCTCGGGAAGGCCGGGCAGCGCCGGAGCAGGAAGGGGCACGGGCAGACCAGACGCAGGAGCCCTTGAGGCATGCAGGGGGCAAGCCCCGAGGGGAGGGCTGCTCTGGATCCTCCGGGGAAGCTGGGGGCACCGAAGAACAGCTGAGACCCCCTGGAGCCCCCACCCAGCCCCCACGCCCCGAGTGAGCAGGAAGTCTCTGCCCGTGGACTTGGTGCCCTGACGGCCCACCTCAGCTGGCGCCTCACCCGCATCTCTAATTGGTTCAAGGTTCAAGGCACTTGCCCCAGTTTATGAGCTGTACAGAGCCTCTCGCAGCTGCCACTTGCCAGGGAGAGGCAGCGAGGCAGGTCTGCCCACCTGGCTCTCTCCCTGAGATGGTCTCTGCATTCCAGCTGGTTTTCACTCTCTTCCATGCTCACTTACTTTCGGCTGCCCTTTCTTTTCCTCCTTCCCTGCACCTCTACCCTCTGGGCAGAATCTCTGCCCTCCGCCTCCTCCGCTTCCTTCTCCCTTCCTAGAAGCAGCGTGCGTGTCCCATCTCCCGGCCTCTCAGGAAAGCCCTTCCCCGGCCCTCCGGTCCGCCATGGCCAGCCAACAATTCACCAGCACGCTGCAGGAGGAAGTGACCTGCCCCATCTGCATGGACACACTGCAGGACCCCGTCACCATCGACTGCGGGCACAACTTCTGCCTCAGATGCATCTCTCTGACTGGGGAAGACTCAGACGGCTCACTCAAGTGTCCCCTGTGCAAAAAGCCTGTGAGGAGAGACACGCTGAGGCCCAACTGGCTGCTGATGAACCTGGTGGAGAGAATCCAATCCATGGGCACCTCCGAGGTGCTGCCGGAAAGGGTAGAGCTGAGGTGTCAGAAGCACCGGGAGAAGTTCCACTACTTCTGTGAGCATGATGGGAAGTTTCTCTGCGTGGTGTGCCGGGAATCCAAGGAGCACAAATTCCACCACGCCAGCTTGCTAGATGAAGCTGCCCAGAGCTACCAGGTAGGCATTTGGGGTCCCTCCCTACCTCTCCCACCAGACCAGGGGCTCTGTAAGGGCAGGGACACTCTGCCTGCTTCCTCTGGGCTTGTGCCCCTCGAGGAGGCAGTTCAGAACCAGGCACAGGGGATGGTCTGCGGCTGTAATCATCTCCGGAATATTATTTGGCTGGAAGGTCTGAGTTTGTTGAAATCAGGGTATATTTTAGAGAATGGGAAGGGCATGGGGTTTTACGTCAGAAGGTTTGGGCTCAAGTCCAGGCTCCTGGGCTTGCTAA
This sequence comes from Cabassous unicinctus, assembly GCA_029593785.1. Taxonomy (NCBI): domain Eukaryota; kingdom Metazoa; phylum Chordata; class Mammalia; order Cingulata; family Chlamyphoridae; genus Cabassous; species Cabassous unicinctus. The sequence continues at coordinate 12,872 of JAQZBX010050328.1, read as the reverse complement.
GTGGCTTTTGAGGAGTGTCTGGGGCAAACAAAACTTACCTCTTGGAGTCTGCTGGGAGGAGTTCTTTGATAATCCCAAGGCTCCACCCAAATGCTGGTCACAATCATTCATATATGAAAGCCACTCTCCGCCCCCTCTGCCACCCTCCCCCCGAGGTCAGGAGGGCTTCGTGCGACCAAGAGGACTCCCGGGCAGTTTGCCGAAACGGCCCTCTCCCCACAGGGGCAGATTCGGTCCAAGATCGAGTCCCTGCAGCAAAAGGAAAAGGCAATCAACCAGGTGAAGACACAAGGCCAACAGAGGATCGACGTCTTCATGGTGAGAAAGCAGTCGGGCCCCTCAAGCTCCAGAGCCCCATTCGCTGACGGCTCCGAAGGAGACCCCGGGGCCGAGAAAGTGGCCCAGAGTGGGCGGCGTTGGGGGCAGCCTGGGAGGGAGAGAAGGAACGCGGCATGGTGGAGGCGGGCGTGCCGCGGCCTCTGCTCCGCCCACATCGGGCTCGCCTGGGGGCAGCGCCTCCGCTGCCCGCCCTGGACACTCGGGTCTGCTGGACACGGGAAGGTGGGGCCCTGGTCAGAGCCAGGAATACTGGCTTTACCACCCAGTTCTGCCCCTCACAGGACTCTGCTTAGCTAGAGACGATTCCCCAGTTAGAAAATGAAGATGATGTAACTCCACCCAAACTCTGGCTCTTTCTGTCTGTGTCTAAGGTAAATTCTATTGTAAAAGCAAATTACCGATTGGAAAGCTTTGTGGAAGTGCGAGAGTTTTAGCCACTCAAGTTTTTTTTTTTAATTCAAATTTTATCATCCTAATACCTCTTTTTTAAAATTTTTTTTATTTCTCCCCCACCCCCGCTGTTGTTTTACGCTCGCTGTCTGCTCTCTGTGTGTTCTTCTGTGTCTGCTTGTCTTCTCTTTAGGCGGCACTGGGAACCGATCCAGGGACCTTCCAGAGTGGGGAGAGGCGCCCAATCTCTTGCGCCACCTCAGCTCCCTGGTCTGCTGCGTCTCTTATTGTCTCTCCTCTGTGTCTCTTTTTGTTGCATCATCTTGCTGCGCCAGCTCTCCTGCGCAGGCCAGCTCTCTGCGTGGGCCAGCTCGTCTTCAACAGGAGGCCCCAGGAATCGAACCCTGGACCTCCTATATGGTAGACGGGAGCCCAATCACTTGAGCCACATCTGTTTCCCAACCACTCAAGTTCTTGAAGGAAAAAATGATAAAACATAAATAAGTAATTTAGCCTGAAACCAAGCACAGTAAATGCTTAAAGAGAGAGCGAGCTCTCTGCACTTTTCCTTTCATGCCCGCCTACCACAGCAGGCCATTCTGCCTTGGCACTCAGCGTAAACTGAGTAAAACTGGAAAATGGGATTAAGAGGCTAGAATGGCCGTTGAGGGCCCCTGCAGCTTCCAAGTGCCACTTTGTTTGTCCCCAGACCCAGGTGGAGTTTGAGAGGCAACGAGTCATCACAGAATTCAAGCGGCTGAGCCAGGTGCTCAAGGAGGAGAAGAAGTTCCTTCTGTCGCGGCTGGCCTGGCTGGGCCAGGAGGGAGCCAAGGGCAGGGACCTCTTCGCCGTGTCCACCGGGGCGCAGCTGAGCTCCCTCAGCAAGCTGGTCGACTCCCTGAGAGCCAAGCAGCAAATGCCTCCCAGCGAGCTGCTCTGGGTGAGAGTCCCGGGGGCAGCGCCCCAGCCAGCGCCCAGCTCCTGAGAGCCCACCTACCCTCCCTCTAGCCCAGCACTATCCCGTTCAGAAATGCGCCGTGGGCTGCATTAAAAGACGAAAAGACGCAGGCAAAGGAACTCTGAGTCGTACATTTTTAACCCATCTACCCAAAATATTATCCTTTCAACCTGAAATCAGTATCTTCAAAGAATTAATGAGGCCTCTCTTCTATAGTGAGTCCGAAATCTGGTGCATACTTTATACTTCAAGTCTCGGCTCAGATGCGAAGTTTCAGTGGTTGAAGTGAAGTGCAGCCCTACCAAATCGACAGAATTGGAGATCAGTGGGAAAAGCATCTTGCACGGCTTCAGTCCTTTCATCTGAATTTCAATGGGTGCACGTGCAATGGAATTAAGATTTCATTTCCTTGTGGCCCTAGCCATGTGGCAAGCGCTCAGCGGCCACGCGTGGCTCCCGTATCGGGCACCGGCTCGCAATAAGCCGGGAGGGCCCCTCAATCCAGGCCCTCGCCCACCGGTTCAAGAATATGCGTTTCTCTCTCAAGAAAGAGCCGGCAGAGGCGCTCAGCTCCTCCCGTGCGCCCCCAGCTGGTTCCCGGGGTTAGCCTCAGAGACAAAACCCGTCCTCAGACTCCCCCTCCTCCCGCTGCTGTCAGCTGATGGCTCAGCTGCTCTGGAGGTCACGGCGCTGTCCTCCCCGGAGGCTGGAGGGTCTCGCCTGCCTGCCCCCCCCGCGCCGCCGGGTCTGTGCGCGCAGCGCGGCGAGGCGGCCAGGGCTGAGGCCGCGCTCTCTCCTTCTCTTCCAGGACATCAAAGTCGTCCTGTGCAGGTACGGCCGGGCCAGCACGGAGCACGCCCCACTCGCAGCCAGACGCCCCCGCTCTCCTCCCACGCAGTGCCCCCGCCCCAACTTCGCACCGCGGGGGGGCAAGGCCTAGACCCAGCTATTAGCAAAGGGGCTGGTTGGCACGGAGAGCTTTCTCCAGCTTCTTGGCGTGGGTTCTTCAGCTCCTGCATGCCCCCCCCCCCGGGGCGCCTGGGTCCCCCACTCCTTCTCCCAGTCCCTTCTTCCTGCCCCCTTTCCCTGCCCCCCGGGTCCATTCCACACCCCTCCCCACCCAGACCTCATCTCCAGCCCTGGCCTGCTGGCTCCCAGCTCACTGCCCCTGACCTCTACCCCCACCCCCTAGCCACGGGTCCCCTGATCTCACCTCCCAGCTAAGCCTGTCTTCCCAGGAGCGAAGGGTTTCAGTTTCTCAACCCAATCCCGGTTTCCTCGAATCTGGAGAAAAAACTCAGTGAGGCAAAGTCAAGACACGACTCCATCACAGACACCATGAGGAAGGTCAGAGGTAAGGAAGGACTGTCACCTCTCAGTTCACTCACCTCTCGGGAGCTCTGCTGCCGTCGCCCCAGAAGAGCTGAATGTAGCGTGTACAAGCCAGGACTGCTTACCGGCCTTCAAACACCACCAGGCTTTTACACTTTATCTTCAAACACCACCAGGCGTTTACACTTTATCTTCATCACGCTTTTCTTGTCCGCCTCTCTGGCTCCTAGGAGACCCACAGGAGGGGCTCCCAGCCGGCCCCTCGGCCTCGCCGTGGCTGTGAGGACGTGGTGCTCGGTGGGCCAGAGGGAAGACAGACCCACCGGAGCTCTGTCTTCCTAAGAAGAGGAAAAGGATTCAAAGTCAGTGAAACTTGGGGGAAATTCCTCTTCCAGCCTTGCAGGGAAATAGGAACCACGGACGTCTTGGGCTTTGGATTTGGTCTGGTATTTTTTCAAAAACTAGCCTGGTGAGCAGCTAGGGAAAAGGTCAGGGTCTGTAAGGACGGCCGTGGCCGCGGAGCCTGTGCCAGACTAACAAGGCAGGTGGGATCTTCTCCCCAGAAAAAGGACACGAGCGCCCCCCACACCTCCCCAGGGCCCTGCCCCAGGGACCCCACCCACTCGGCCACCGAATCTACCCAGCCAAGCACAACCGGGGACTGCGTTTCCGGTTTGTTCCTAATTGGGGGGCTTGAGCCTTTTGTTCCTTCAGTGCCTGCTCTGCTTTTTCAGCCTCTCCCCCCCTTACAGTCATTCAGGAAATGTAGTCTGGTCCCAGGTGCGAATTCCCATGAAAGGACCCAGGCTGGTGTGGGGCTGGTGAGGCCACAAGGGCAGCAGGCTGGGGGGCGGGTGTTGGGGACCAGGTCAGGAGGGGCTTCTACTCCCACCCCTGCTCCAAACTCCGGAGTCGAGGCTCTCTACTCTGCTGTCTGCCGGCCACTGGGTCACCCCGGGATGGGGTGATGCTGACTGGACACTGGCGGGCCCTGGGGGCTCGGCAAGGGCCTCTCGGGCAGCATTTCCCCTGCCGGGCTCTGGGAACAGCCTGCGTTTGATGGCCACCGAGCCCCCCGAGCCCCCCAGCTGCAGGCACTGTCCCCCCACTGGTGCTGAGGCTGATGCTCTTGGGGAGCTTCCCTTGCTTCTCCCTCCACCAAACCCAGCCGTTCTGTGCTCCCCAACAGTGCAGTAGAGGGGCACGGGGGGCCCCAGCTAGGGCCTCCAGCACAGCTCCTCGCCCAGCCCAGCACCCCACAGGAAGTCAGACCAGGAGAGACCAAGGCCCTGGCGAAGAGGGGGCTGGGTTTACGCCGTCCACTTGGTAGCTGCTAGCATCTGTGGCTGCCAAGCACGCAAAACGTGGCCAAACTGAGATGTGCTGTAGCAAAAACGGCACTGGGATTCCACAAGGTTTCGTAAGAAAAAAGAATGCAGACAACTACTTCTGTATTACATGTTGAGATGACACTATTTTGGAAATACTGGGTTAAATAAAACAGATAGTTAAAACTAATTTCACCGGTTCCTTTTCTATTTTATTTTAGTGTGGCTCCTAGAAAGTTTAAAACTGTATAAGTGGCTCACATTTGTGGCTCAGATCACATTTCTACTGGACGGTGCTGGCTGGAGAGCCACCTCAAAGCAGCAGAAAGGGCAGCTGTTTCCCTTCTTTGCACCTCCTGGTCTGCTAAGAATACGGAAGCTAAATCCAGCATCCCCTCTCCCAGGCACTTCCAGTCTGTTGCTGTGTGGTCCTGGCTTCCTTGCTGAACCTCTCTGGACCTCTGCATCTCATTCCCTCAATCTCTCCCCACAGAAAACCTCCAGGCTGACAGGAAGAAGGACAAAAGCAGATTCTTCAAAGGCATGAATGAGAGCTGCTTGAAGAGCTGTAAGTGGGAACTGACCATTGCTCCTGGCAGTTGGAGAAAGTGAGAAAAGCCAAGCGGCAGATTCTCTAGGTGTGGACGATGCCCATTCCTTGGTCACTGGGGAGAGCAGGCATGCAGATAGAAGCTTTATTACTTTAAACTCAGGTGACTCACAAAACCGTGATGCTGAATGTATGTAGAATTTTTAATTAACTTGTCTGTGAAAAAACGTGGAAACGGACAGAGTTGAAGGTAACACATTATAGTGAGCTGCTTTATGAATGGGCTTGTGGATGAAAAGGAGTATAGGATGTAAATGTCAATTGGAAAAAAAGCTAGAGAATAATCTAGGGACTGAATAACATAGTGAACCCAGAGGTGGATGAGGATTGAGGTTAACAGCACAAATACAAGAATGTCCTCCCATGAACCGGAACAGATGCACATCACTATTACAAGGTGTTAGGAATATGGTGATGTGTGGGAAGATACCATTAACGTAACTTACGGACTATAGTTAACAGCAATATTGTCATATTCTTGCATCAATGTCAAAGTAGGCACTATATCCACGCTAAGTGTCAATAATGGGGGTATGGGATTTCTTCTTTTGGACAAAGGAAAACATTCCAAGGTTTACTGGGGTGACCATGGCACAACGCAGTGAAGAGAGTGAGAGCCACTGAGCACACTTTGGATGGATTGTACAAGGCAGGGGGCTGTGTAACAGTGAGCCACGTGGTGGAAGATGGACTGTGGTTAACAGTACAGATACGAATGCTCTCTTATGAACTGTAATAAATGCACAACACAAATATATGGTGTTAATAATAGGGTGATTTATGGGAAAAACACACCAAATGTAAGCTTTGAACCACGGTTAGCAGTACCATTTTGATAATGTTCTTTCATAACCTGTAACAAATGTCCCACAGCAATGCAAGGTGGGGGTGCGGCGTATGGGAATTCTGCACGTTGTGCACAGTTGTTTTGTAAGTTCACAACTTCTCTCATAATTTAAAAGGCTTTCGAAAGTAATACAAAGTTATAACATTTCTTCACTCCTCAGAGAAAGAAGGGACAGGCGGGCAGCTCAGGGGAGCTGAGCTAAAAGGCCCACCATGAGCCAAGCACCCCGTGTCCAGTATTCACACCCCACAGCTCTCCTCCAAGGCAGATGTAATTAGCCTCAGTTTACAAGCGAGGTCCCTGTGGCTGCAGGCAGGTGCAGTAGGGTACAGGTGGTGTGACCACAGGTGGAGGAGACAGAATTAGAAGTCATTTCCCCGAAGGCAGAGCCTCGCTAACGCGTGCCAGAGCCAGAGAGTGCAGCAGGTTCGCCGGGTTCTCGCCTACCAGCGCTTCTCCACCAGGGGAGCTTTGTTGTGCTCTGTGAACGTTTCACATCCCAGGCCTGGGCCGTGGGTGGGGGGGCACTCAAGGGCAGCCAAAAGCCCCCTCCTGCTGTCCCGAGACAACCTGAGAGGTTGGGGGCCAGTCCCCACTGAGAACCACTTGTTGTTGATGACAGCAAGGTGTTCGTTTTTCTTTTTAAAGTGACAGCTTCTGGTTTTCCAGACCCAAAATATTTTTCTTTCCCCCAATTCCTAGGGTACCTGTTAGAGAACAGTAATCCTAAAAAGAACACAACCTCGGAACCTGGGTCACCCTCTCCAGGTAGGTGTCTTGCCTTCTGACACTGGCAGCTCTGTGCTGATCAAAACGCAGGCAAAAGGGGCTTCCCCGGTGAAAGCCAGAATGGGAAGGCTGGAGGCTAGACTGCAGAAAGGACTTCCTAACAGGGAAGAGCATCCTCTCTAACCAGGATTAGGTGAGAACAAAGGATTTCTTCTCAGTTCCAGTCTGAGAAACACTAGGAAAAGGGATTTAGAGAGACTGGGTCAGGGCGGGTGGAAGTCTTAAAGACTTCAGGGGCTAGAGATGGCAGGGGTGGGTCTCATCTGCCTCCTTTACAGGAAATAGGACACCCCCTGATGAACGTGTTCAGGGGTGCCTTCTTGAGTCTAACCTCTACCCCTCCTGCTGTATCTAGAGTTGGGCAGCGCTTTCTGGCAGTGGAGGGCTATTCCTGCCTGGCTCCCACTGACTCTTTTCTCCGTTACTTCTCTCTCCAAGGCGATGAAACAACTGAACCCGCGTTGCCAAATCCGGCCCCCCCAACTCTATTCAGCCCCCTATTCCGGGCCACCTTCGCTGGGAAAGCTGCTCCTGTCGCCTTGCTCCTGGCTCGGAGCAGGGCCTCCTATGCGGAGGGTCCCCAAAGCCCAGGCAGCTCCGAGACGTCGGGGACCACAGGCGCTGCGCGCAAGGAAGAGCGCGGGATGGCTCTGAGTGAGTGGCGGGGGCGGCCGGGCTCCTGAGCGTGGGAGGGGGTGGTGAAGGCTGGCGACCAGGCGGGGTGTCCTAGAGCAGGAGGAGGGGAAAGTCCACCCCCGTCCCTGGCGCTGCCGCTTTTCCTAATCGCCTTGGCAGAGGTGGGTAAAGGAAGTGCCTGCTACCGGCCCCTCCATGCCATCTTTCTTTTCCTTTTTAAGCGCCTATTTGCTCAGTCAGGTCCAGGGCAAGGCCTGCCGGGCCGCACCTCACCTGACCCACCCAGGAACCTGACCACTCACATTTCCATACCCTCTGTCTCTCCAACCCCGCACATCTTGCAAGGGAGATTAGCACGAGGTCCCCATTCCAATCGTCCCAGCAGAGACTGGAACCAGCCCTGCCCAAGCCAGTAGAGGGGAGGACGGGGCCTTCCAACCCCGACAAACCAGGACGCTACGTCGACGCCAGCAGGGGTCCGCACGGGGCTGGGTGGCCGGTCCTCCTGCCGTATCCCTGCCTGGGGCGCCCCTTCCGAGCACTGCTCGAGCTCAGGGAGTCGGAGCCCCAACATCTCCACAGCAGACCCCAACCTTGAACAGGGCAGGATGAGCGGATGTGCTCGGTCTTGGCTGTTGAAACGCCCCCTCCATCGCGGGAAGCGACCCCCCACCCCACAGGGCGGCACATGGTGAAATTCAGGGATCAACTCCAGGGAGGGGGTAGGGGCCAGGACGTCTCAGAGGCCAGCGAGGGCTGTGCCTGGGGAGAGCATCCGCGGAGCTCAGAGGCAGGGGCCTGGACGGCTTGACCCGGCTGCCCCTTCTCGCGCAGCCCCGGTGACCCTGGACGCGGCCTCGGCGCACCCCGACCTCGTCCTTTCCCAGGATCTGAAGACCGTGACGCTGGATCTGGCCGCCTCGGGCGACGCGGAGGCGCCCGCGGACCCCGCGCGCTTCTACCCGTTCCGCTGCGTCCTGGGCGCGCCGGGGGTGTGCGCGGGCCGCCAGGCCTGGGAGGCGGAGCTGCGCGGCCCGGGCGGCGGGGCCTGCGTGGTGGGCGCCGCCTCGGAGCACGCGGCCCGGCGCGGCTTCCTGGTGCTCGAGCCCCGGGCCGGCTTCTGGGCGCTGCGCCTGACGGGCGCCGAGTGCCAGGCGCTGGCCGAGCCCGGCGCGCGGGAGGAGCTGCCGGCGCGCCCGCGGAGGCTGCGCGTCTGCGTGGACCACGAGCGCGGGGAGGTGGTCTTCCACGACGCCGCCACGGGCGGCCACCTCTACACCTTCCACGCCTCCTTCCCGGGGCGCGTCTTCCCCTTTTTCCGGCTCCTGTTCGCCGGCACCCAGGTCACCGTGAGCCCCTAGAGGAGCTCGGGGCGTTTCCCGCCGCCCTCGCGTCGGGGTGCGCTGCAGCTGGTGGCTTGAAACCTCCAGGAAGGCTGCGCGGGGCGCTCCTGGCACGACGTGGCGTCCCTGCGCCCGCAGACTCCGCTCCTGCCGGTTCTGCAGTACCTGCAAATGCGGAATATCTGTATATACTATTTTAGGACCATCTCCAGGAGCTATTGATAAGTGAAAAAAGGCAAGGAGTGGAACAGAGCATGTAGTGTGATAAATTCTACCTGAAAAGGGGGAATCCATACATGTGGAAGAAGAAACCAAAAATTAATTTTTTAAAATTAGGGGAGACACTGTATTAAAACAAAACTAAATTAAAATGTAACCGGGAACCTGTGTATGTAGTTGGTAGCTTAACCATCCAGAGACGAATTAAGTGACTTTGAAACAGATTTAAAAAAAAAATCCAATTTATTGATACATATTAATAAAACATACAATTCATCCAAAATGTACAATCAGTGGTATTTGGTATAATCACATAGTTGTGCATTCATCACCTCAATCATTAGAGCATTTTCATTATTTCAATAATAATAACAATAAACAAAAAGCAGACCAGAAAATCTCTCCCCTCTCAATCTCTCTCTGCTTCCCCCACTGTCCATAGCTGCTGCTTCTGGCTTTTCTATTCACAGTGTACGATCAATGGCTTTTAGTATAACCACAATGTTGTACATTCATCATCTCAGAAATCTTAGAACAATGTCATTGCTCCAAAAAGAGAGACTCACACCCCTTAGCATCCCTTCCTCAGACCTACATGACCACCAGTCTCATTTCATCTTTATAATTAATTTATATTTACATTTCACATAAACGGAATCATACAATGTGTAGTACTCTGCTCTCCTTCACTTAGTATGGTTTTTTTTTTGTCTGATATAAACATTTTGTAGTATTAAATTTATTCAGCTTCAAAGAAAAATGGCCTTATATATGCAATTCTACCCATATTCATATTTCACATAATATATTAGTTCATAATAGGTCAGTCATACAGTATTTGTCCTTTTGTGTCTGGCTTGCTTCACTCAACATAATGTCCTCGGTTCATCCATGTTGTCATATGTTTCACGACTTCATTCCTTCTAACCGCTGCATAATATTCCATCGTGTGGATACTCCACAATTTGTTTATCCATTCATCGGTTGATGGACACCTGGGTTAAAACACAGAAATTTGGCTGTACATCTTTAGTGGCATATATCCTAATGACAAGGGCTGCAAATGTCAAGCTTTCCAGGAACCACATTGGTAATACTGATATGGTTCCTCTGAATCTGCTACATGTGTTCATATGTGTATATATGTATATGCTCACTTATAATAGGACAAAACAAGTAAGTAGTTATGTTACTAGGAACCAAGACTTCCAACCCAAAAGAAAAGATTAAAGTTTCTCTTATAAATATGACATAAAAGAAGATAAAAACAATAACCTTAAATTTGAATTGGAAAATCAATATGAGCTCATGATGTATTTTCTCTTAAATTAAAAAAAAAGTGTTTTTCAGTTCTGCCCACAAGGAAGGCCTGGAAACAATAACCTAACTGGATGCAATAAGCCTTACACTCAGATTATGGTCTTTAAATACCATTCCCCAGGGGGGAAAAAATGGCTCTTTGGAGAACTGGCTAATTTTAGATTTGTGAGGAGCTACTCAAGATGAGTCTAGAACATCTTATCCCAGCAGCTTGTGAGGAAGCTATTAAAGACTGCTGGGGTCATGTCAGAATGATTCAGGAGCCAATTTGAAGGTCAAAGATGGGATACCTTTAGCATCTATAAGGACAACAATTGCAGTTGATTAAAACATCATATATGTTTTTTAAAATTTCCCCCAGCTCATTATGATGATTAGAAAATAAGCTCATTGGTCCCTTTTGGGGGGTGTCAGTGAACCCACTCACCTTTCTGAAAAAGGCTCAAGCATTTATCATACCATTCTTGTGCAAACGAATCTCAGGATAACCAAAAGGTTGAGGGAAAGTTCTTTTCTACAAAACCCTGTTGTATGAAGAAGGGATGCTAAAATAGCACACTTTTTATAATACCTAATGAAATAACGGACCTGGGCAATAATTACAGTGGCTGCTAGAAATAAGTGGAAAGCTGATGGGGGCTGTTATGGTGAAGGGGCCAGGCTGAAAACACCTGAACCCACTGATCAACCCTAACTTCATAAAAAGAGGGACAACCCCACATTATATGGCTCCTGGTGTGATGCAAAAGGAAGTAACAACCTACCCTAAACTTGCCAAAGAGATTGAACTCCAGTTCCACCAGGGCGCTAGCTCTCTCAGGAATGCTTCAACAGCACCGTGGAGTTGCAGTCAACAAACCCCAGGATGAGAAAACTCACAGGACAACAAACCAGTTTCATTAATCAAATAAATTGCCAGGAAAAAAAAGGGGCGGGGATAGAGAAACCTATAGATTTAAAGAGACTTATAATAGGCCATTTTATATCATCATATAACATACAGAACTGTGTGGGAGAGAGTGTGGTCTACAATGGGAACTATGGTCCATGCTTAATGGCAAAGCCCCAGGATGTGTTTTTCCGTTGCAGGTAATGTGCCACACTAATGAAAAACGTTCATGGGGGAGGGTGTGGGAGGTGTGGGAGGTGGGGCATATGGGAATCCCTATAATTTTTGTGTAACATTTATGTAACCTAAGTATCTTTAAAATAAAAAATAAAAAAATAAATAGTAACAAAAAATAGAGACTTATAGGATACATCAGCCAACACAATGGTGAACTTGATTAGATCCCGATTTGAATAAATTGTGATTTAATTTTTAAAAGTATGAAGCAGAGAAATTTGAATGACTGCATATTTGATTATATTTAAAAATTGTGTCTCCGGTGTGAAAACTGCACTTTGGCTTTGTCTTATTAGAGAAGTTGTGGGTTTACAGAAATGGTTTTGTTTTACAGGGGTCCTTTTCATACTGACGTTTTCACCTGTCAAATGACATGATGGCTGAGATTTGCTTAAAAGCAATCTAGTGGGGGGAAAACAAACAAGCAGTCTAGTGGGGAAAGAGGGGGGACAGTGGGAGTCAGCAGGTGAAACTGCACTGGTCCTGCTGGTCCTTACAGCGGGCCACGGGCGCCCCCGAGCTCCTGCTGTGTCTGAAAATCCAGTGATAAAAAGTTGGCACACACGCAGAAGGGACATGTCTCAGTGCAGCCTCCTAGAGCCGGTGAGCGTGAAACGCTCTCGGAACCCAGACCTTTCCCAAGTGCTGGACAGGTTTTGTTTGTCGCGGAAGACTGGTGCTCCGCTCGAGTGGAAGTGGATGCAGGAGCGCCTTTCCGGGGCGGATCCGCCGGCCTCTTCTGGTTCCTCACACTTAGAAACCAAATGAATTCCCGGCCTAGTGCCATCAGCCCCTTGAACTCTCACCACCACCATCCGCAAAAAAATCTCGACCATTGAGAGTGTTGCCAAAGTTGGATCCAGAGAAGGGCTGCCCCCGTTTCACGGATGATCGACAAAGTAAAAGCGCGAGGGCCTTGGAAAACCAGGGTCACGGTTGACCAGATGACCCCGGGGAGCAAGCCCCAGGGTTCGCGCCGAGCTCGGGATTCCGGGGCGTTGCAGCGGCAGCGAGGGGGGGGCGCCCGAGGCTCTGGCGGCGGCGGGGTCGGGGAAGGGTCGCGCGGCTGGCGGGTGTCCCGCGGGAGCCGCCACCGCCCCGAGCGCATTCCAGGGGCGCGCGTCAGCCGCAGGCTGCCCTTCCAGTTCCCCCGGACCGCGAGGCGATTACATCAGCAGGTGCGAGCCGCGCACGTGGAGCCCTCACCTGCCTGCCAGGTAAGCCCGCAGGCCGGGACCGGCCGCGCCTCCTTTCAGCATTCCGACTCCCCAACCCCAAGGAGGAGCCAAGCCCAAACTCGCCGCTTCGCTGTACTCAGCCCCCTAGTCACGGTTTCCTGGCTAGGAAGGGAGCTCTTAGGGGCTGTCGTGTTGATTTCTCATTCCCCACCCACTCCTGACACCCGTGGAATGAGGCAGTTGCTTAACAAATATTTACTCATTTAAAACCGTCCCTAGTTCCTCTTTCCAGCAGAAGCCTGACGCCTGGGGAACCCCACTCAGTTCTCGTGGACCAGCTCCGGGCCACCTCCTCCTGGGAGCCTTCCCAGGCAGGCTTCCCGGCTCTTCCCTAGGAAGCGCGGCCTCAGTGGACGTGGACTTGGGGCAGAGGCGGCCCCGCCCCGCCCTCCTTGCC
>JAQZBX010050327.1:0-19679 GCA_029593785.1 Cabassous unicinctus | reverse complement strand
TTTCATTGCTCATGCTTTTGCTGTCAGGTTTAAGAAACGACTGCCTATCACAACATCTTTAAGATCTTTCCTTACATTTTATTCTAGGAGTTTTATGGTTGTACATTTTATATCTAGGTCTTTGATCCATTATGAGTTAACTTTTATTGAAAGGTGTGAGGTAGGGGTCCTATTTATTTCTTGGGGTTATTTCATCTTGTTCTCCAAGAACCATTTATTGAACAGATATTTTTGACCTAGTTGAGTGGGCTTGAATGACTTGTAAAAATCAATTGAATGGAGCAGATATAGCTTAAGTGATTGAGTGCCTGCTTCCCATGTACGAGGTCTGAAGTTCAATCCCTGGTACCCCCTACAAAAATCAATTGACCATAAATTTCAGGATCTATTTCTGAACTCTCAATTTGATTCCATTGGTCAACATGTCTATTTTTATGCCAGTATCATGCTGTTTTGACCATTGAAGCTAAATAATATGCTATAAAGTCAGGAAGTAAAAGACCAATGACTTATTCTTTTTGAAGATATTTTTGGCTATTTGATACTGATTACACTTCCAAATAAATTTGATAAATAACCTTTCCAATTCTGCAAAAGTGGCCATTCATAGTGTTATTGGGATTGTATTGAATTTATAGAGTAATTTGTTTAGAACTGATATCTTAATGATATTTAGTCTTCCCATCCATGAATAGGGAGGGACCTTCCCTTTTTTTAGGTATTCATTTTATTCTTTTAGCAATTCTTTTTAGTTTCCTGAGTACAAGTTCTTTATGCCCTTGATTAAGTTTATTCATAAATATTTGAGTCATTTAGTTGCTATTGTTACTGGGTTTTTTTCCATGATCTTCTCCTCAGGTTGCTAATTAGTAATGCATAGAAATATATTGATTTTTGCCTATTAATCTTGTATCTCACCACTTTTCTGAACTCATTTAATAACTATAGTAGCTTTATTGTGGATTTTTTGGGACTTTCTAAGTATAGGTCATGTCATCAGTGAATAGTAAATGTTTTACTTTTTCCTTCCTTATTTGGATTGCTTATGTATTTTTCTTGCCTGATTGCTCTAGCTAGAACTTTTAGCATAATATTAAACAACGTTGGTGAAAGTGGGCATCCCTGTTTTCTTCCCAATCTCAGTGGGAAAGTTTTCAGTCTTTCATAATTGAGTACAATGTGAATTCTGTATTTTTAATATACATACTTTATCATGTTGAGAAAATTTCCTTCCATTCGTACCTTTCAGAATGTTTTTTTTATCAAGATAGGATGTTGTATTTTCTTCCTTGATTAATAATGTGATGTAGTACAGTGATTTATTTTCTTGTGTTGAACAAACCTTTCATAACTAGGATAAAACCCACTTGATCATGATGTATAATTATTTTAATGTGCTGTTGGATTCTATTAGAAAATATTTTGTTGAGGATTTTTGCATCTCTATTTATTATAGAAATTGGTATATATTTTCTTATTTATGGTATCTTTATCTGGTTTTGGAATTAGGGTGATGTTGGCTTCATAGTTAGAGTTTGGTAGTGTTCCCTCCTCTTCTACTTTTTGGAGGAATTTGAGCAAGATTGGCATTAATTCTTCTTTGAATGATTGGTAGAATTCACCTGTGAAACCACCTCTTCCTTTTCATTTTGGTGAGGTTTTGATTACTTTTTCAATCTCTTTACTTGTGATGGGTTTGTTGAAATCTTCTATTTCTTCCAGACTCAGAGTATGCTGTTTGTTTGCTTCTAGGAATCTTGCCATGTCATCCATATTGTCTATTTTTTTTAGCATACAGTTGTTCATAGTATACTCTTATGATTGTTTTTTTTTTCTGTAGTAAAATCACACTTCTCATATCTGTTTTTGTTTATTTGTATCTTCTTTCTTTTGTCAGTCTAGCTAAGGGTTTGTCAATATTGTTGAGCTTCTCAAAAAACAAGTTTTGGTTTTCTTGATTTTCTCTGTTGTTTTCTTGTTCTCAATTCCATTTATTTCTGCTCTAATCTTTATTTTTTTTTCCTTATGTCTACTTTGGGATTAGTTTGATATTATTTTTCTTTCCCTGTAGGTGGTCAGTAAGGTTTCTGATTTTAGCTCTTCCTTCTTTTTTATATTTTCATAATTATTTATTTTTAAAAGGAGATTTTTATTAAATAATTGTTACATAAAAATATAAGGGATTCCCATTTGCCCCATGCCCTCTTTCTCCCACAATTTCCCACATTAGTAACATCATTCATTTTTGTCAAACATTTGTTACATTTGATGAACCCATATTGAAGTGTTGCTACTAACCATGGACTACAGTTTACATTATAGTTTACACTTTGTCCCTCATAATTTTTAAGTCATGAAAAAATATTCAATGCCCTGTATCTGTCAATGCAATGTCATACAGGACAAATCCAATGTTCTGAAAATGCCCCATATTACACCTGTTCTTCCCTCTCCCATCCCTCCGTATCTCTGGTGCTCACTGCCTTTACATCTTCTTTTTTAATGCAAGCATTCAGAGCTATAATTTTCCCTCTCCGCTCTGTCTTTGCTGAATCCCATCAGCTTTGATAAGGTTTTTCTCCTTTTCATTTTCTGAAGATATTTACTTATATCTCTTGCTATTCTTCATTCACCCAATGTTTGTTTAAATGTGTGTGTATAAACTCTATGTATTTGTGAATTTTCACTTTTCCTACCTGTTATTGATTTCCAGCTTCATTACATTATGATAAGAAATAGTGATTTTTATGATTTCAATTCTTTTAAATTTATTGAGACTTGATTTGTGACCCAACATGTGGTCTATCTTAGAAAAGGATCCATGAGCACTTGAGAATAATGTATATCCAGCTGTTACGGAGTTCAATATTCAATATATGTTTGTTAGGACTAGTTCATTCATCATTTTTTCAAGCTCTCTCTTTCCTTATTCATCCTCTGTCCAGTTGTTCTATATGTGATGAAAGTGTTGGTTTAAAGTCTCCATCTATTACTGTATTATTGTACAGATATCTATTTTTCCCTGCAGTTTTGCTTGTGTTTGTCTCATGTATTTTAGTTCATTCTGTTTAGGTGCATAATATTTATTATTGCTATTTCTTCTTCATTAATTTGTCTTTTTATTAATATATAATTTCCTTCCTTATCTTATAGCAATTTTGAATTTAGAGTCTATTTTGCCCAATATTTTTGTAACTACTCCAGCTTTTTTTGATTCCTTTTTTGTGGAATGCATTTTTCCAGATTTCACTATCAACCAATTTGATTCCTTGCATGTAAGTTAAGTCTCTTGTAGGCAGCATATGTAATACTGAAACTTTATCCATTTTGCCATGGTATATCTTTTGATTAGGGAATTCAGTCCATGAACATTCAATGTTATTACTGTAAAGGCATTCCTTTTGCCATCCATTATATCTTTTGGCATTCTGTTGTCCCATCTTACTAATATCTGTCTTTTTGCCTATTTAGTTCCCTTAAAAATAATCTTAATTTCTACTCTTCATGCTTCACTCTCCTGTCTCTTCTTTTCATGTTGCAACATTCCACTTACTATCTTTTGTAAATCTGATCTATTGGTAACATATTGTAGTTGTTTTGTTTTATCTGCGAAGACTTTAAACTCAACTTCAGTATTGATGGACAGTTTGAAAAAATAAGCAATTCTTGGCTCATGTTTATCTCTTTCAGTACCTTTAATATATCATACCACTGCCTTCTCACCTTCATGGTTTCTGATGAGAATTTGGTACTTAGTCTTGAGTGTCCATTGTATGTGATGAATAGTCTTTTTTTTCTCTTGCTGCTTACAGAATTCTCTTTCTCTGGCATTTGATATTCTGAGTAGAGGTGTTTCAGAGTAGATCTATTCAGATTTATTCTGTTTGAAGTGTATTTTCCTTCCTGGATATTGATATTTCTGTCTTTTGTAAGGTTTGGGAAATTTTGATCATTATTTGTTCAAATATTTTTCTGCCTCTTTCCAGTCTCTTCTCCTTCTTGAATCCCTGTAACACATATATTTGTGCATTTCACATTGTCTTTCAATTCCCTGAGGCCCTGTTCCATTTTTTTCCATCCTTTTCTCTTTCTGTTCTCCTGTGTTTTTAATTTCAGATACTCTATCCTCCAACTTAGTTATTCTGTCCTCAAACAATTCAAATCTGCTATTATATGCCTTTAATATACTTTATTTTTTTTGTAAATTGAATTCAGGACCTCATATTTTGGAAGTCAGTGTTCAACAACTGATCCACATTTTCTTCCCTGGGTTTTTTTTTTTTTTCCAACTGTTTGCTTGTTTGTTTGTTTCTAAGGAGGCACCAGGAGCTGAACCCAGGACCTACCATGTGGGAAGCAGGTGCTCAAATGCTTGAACCACATTCACTCCCTTTAATATACTCTTTATCTCATCCATTGTTTCTTTGTTTCAAGAACCATTTCATTGTTTCTTTCATTCATTCTGTTACTTTTCTTTGCAACTTTTCAAATTATTCTTTTTGTTCTCTCACTGTCTTTTAATATCTTTAATCTCTTAGGCATTTCATTGGATTTTTAAAGAGATTTGTTTTGATATATCTAATTAGTTGTATCAAAACCTGTGTTTCATCTGAAAGTTTTTTTTTCCTTTGTCTTGGTTATATTTTCCTGTTTCTTTCTTTCTGTTTATTTTTTTTTACAAAGAGTGCATATTTTACTCAAAGAAATCCAATTTTTCTCTAGAATATAAAACATATATTTTAATGTGTAAATGTGCATATAAACATTAATAGTTCTAAATTTTAATGAATATTTATTTTCTCATATTTCTTTTTCATGCATAAATTATACAATATTCATAGTAAAATAATATGAAAATGGCAAATTAAAAGGAAACTTTTGACTTCCTCTCAAATATTTGTACAATTTAATTGTGAATGATATGGCAATAAAATTATGTCCTGCAATTTGTTATATACTATAATCTTTATGTAAATTCCCTTTCTCAAAACAAGTGTAGAGTTCTCTGAAATATATCTGGGGGAAAAAAAGGAAGATGAATAAATATGAACATTTTAACAAACCTAATTATGTGACAGAAATTCAACAGTTTACAGTGATTAAGAACGGAGGGTGGGAGTGTAGGATAGAAAGTGCACAGTCTTTTCTAGAATAAAATAAAAATGTTAGTCATTACCTGTTTCTTAATATGCCTTAAAATTTTACTCTGGTGTCTTGGCATCTGTTTTTTATGTATCTTTTCTGTGCTCAGTTTAGTTTAAAATTCCCTCTTTAGCCTATTCCTTTCTTTTTCTTTGGCCTTTTGCTAAATCTTACCATGTTCCTCCTCCACGAATACTAATCTGTTCTATTTGTTTTCTTTTTTTTCTTTTTTTGCGTCTGTGTGTTTTTAATACTCCTTTTGTTTTCTCCTGCTGCTATTACCTTTAGGGGGGGTAATTTTTGTAGGAGTTTCCCGCTTGAGACAACCATCCTAGCTCATGTTTCTCAAACAAAACAAGCCCAGGGGATCTATGATGGGGCTATAGATTGATTCTAATACACTCTGGAAAGGGGACCCTAAATGTCTCCAATCTTCTCTTTCTTGTCTCCATGAATCTATGATTTCCTAATGTACCCAGCAGATAGCACTCTTTATCCAGTTATTCCTCTTGCCTTTATATCTCAGCTTCTGTAGGGGCATTTCCCATGGTGAGTTTTTCCATCCCATGTGGGATGAAACTGTTGCACAGCTCCCAGATACTGTGATCAGAGTTCTCTGATTCCTGTGATGGGCACTCCAAGATGAGTAAGGTTACTCTGCCCATGCTTTCTTGAGAAAGAGTGGTCATACCTAATTTAGTTCCTGTTGTTTCTGGTGCACATTGGTGCTAAGAGTGCCCCAGCCATTTAATGTGGTTGGAGAGAATCTATGGACTCTTCCAAGAGAAAGTGATCAAACTGCAAACAATTTCTGCTCCTGTTGGGGTCCCAAGCAGTTGCTCTCCAATCTGGACATGCTGAATCTAATCCCTACCATCCCTGGGGTTTAGTGTGCTTTTCAATCAACCCTGTTGTTAACCCTGCTGGGGATGGAGATAACACAAAAGCTGGTGGTTTCTTTGTGGCTTGGGCAGGTTTAAATATCCTCTATGGTCAAGATTATAATCCAGCTAGCTGAATTTGTTAACCAACAGTCGTGGTTGGTGCCAGGTCACTTCCCTGCACCAAGTTTTGAGAAACACAGCTTATGTGTCTAGCCAGTGAGTAGATTTTGCGGTGTTTGACTTGCTAGGGGAGATGGGAAAACTGCTTCTGCATCATGGAATAATCTACTCATGAATCTTCACTGCAGGTTGTCAGTCTACTCTCCCTGCTCTTCCCTGGATGGTCTACTATGGTCTTTGACCCATGGAGTCCTGAGTAATTATTAGTTGCCTTGTGAGACAGCTGATTGTTAACACTCCCTACACTGTCACCATCTTTGTTATTCTCCCTTAAGACTTCTTAAATAACATCTGGGCCTTATAATTATTTCTGTTGTATCCACTTTCATTTTACAGGAGATTAATTGATGTCCTTTGAAGTGTGGGGCATGGGGAAGTTTTTATAATCCTATGATTAGGTCTCCATATTTTAGTTATCTTGTACTCCTGGATTGTGAATTTAACAACTGTTTCTCAGCTAAGTAAATCTTAGCCTCTCCCCTCCACACCCAGGTTCTTGTAGAACACCCTGTTGTTATATATCTCCATTCCCACAAAATAATATCTAGAGGGGACTAATTTCAGTATTTCCCTTCCCCAAGAAGGCAGAGTAGATGTGGATGCAATTTAATATTTCCCTTCCACTATGTGGGCAGTAATGGTTTTTGCTTGTATTTTGTTAGGGTACAACAATATTTAGTTTTCACATAATTCTAATGTATATTTTCAAGTCTTACTAGACAATCTGACTACCACTCATTTCTATTTGGCTCTATTATTTGATTTTATCTTCATCAGTCTAATTTAACATGTGTTTATTGGAGGTCATTCATGCTATTTATACAATGCTGTCACTGCATAACATCCATATGAATTTTGGTATATATCACATTGTATTCAATCATCTGTGATTATGCTTAGAAATACTATAGTAACTAGATGTCATGTGAATTTTTCCATTAACAGTAAGTCAGTTGCTTAAATGTGATTATGGTAATATGATCTTAAGAAGTTTATTATTGATAAAATGAAAATTGAAATATATTTTCCATTTAAGCAATTATGAAATGTTAACAATGTAACTTGGAAATGAGCATTCTCATATACATTTTTGTATATGATTACATTAAAGATAAATACATATAAAATCTCCATTCTGGACATAGTTAAATTCTTAGTTTCCTAGGGCTAGCCTAACAGAGAAACATAAACTGGCTTTCTTACTACCCTGGAAATTTATTGGGTAACTTAGTGCATTTCTGGATACTAAAATTCCATATCAAATTTTGGCACAGCCATGCATTCATTGAAATCCACAGAGTTCAGCAATGGCATTTCATGACAAAACTCAATCTCAGCTTCTGCTATATATGCTTATTCTTTTACATAAATCTTTTAATCTAAATATATGATTCTTATAAGGATGGCAGTGAAATTGCCCACCTTTTCAAATTGGGTCTCATTATTACAAATGACATCTTCAAAGATGATGGTTCTAGAAATTATCATATCCATGAAGATATCTCACAGAGGGACAAAATCCAATTGTTCTCAGTTATCAAAATTAGAATCATGCATTTGTTACCACTCAGTAGTTACAATTACTGAATTATTCCTCAATAAATAGTGAAGTTAGTATTGTAAAAGGCACAGCAAACTGAGTGTCCACAGATTTCTGAGTAATAGTAGAAATGGACCAAAAGGGACAGGTGAGGAGGTTGGTGAATGGTTGGAAGCTTCTCTTGGGTGAAAAACAGTTTTCTTCAAATCATCATCTGGTTGTTCCATGGGTATATATATGCCCATTCTTGCAAGATCTAAATGTCTTATCCTGGAAATTTATAATTGAATTTGACAACTTTGGATTTTAAATATTGATTCAATGGATTTTCAAAAAATTGGAAGGACTTACCAAAGTCTTTGACAATTTGAATTCATTATTTGAAGGAGAAATTTAGGATGGACCCTCCAGTTTGCCAAATAGTTTAGAATTGTCAGAGAAGGAGACAATTCATCTTGAATGGAATATGTGCCCAATCCTAGATCGGTAATTGTGGTTATGCAGGTGGAGTAAATGTTATGCTAATCCAGGACAACCTGTTTTTATATGTCACTATGGGTTAGGATTTGTTACTGAGAGTTTTGCCAAAAAGCAAATGTTAGAAAGTAAGGAGACATCTTCTGAATAAGCTGAGGTATACATAGCAAATACAAAGCAAAATGGGTCATATGTTCAAATGTACCCAATTAGTACATTTCATAACATGTGAGTAGAAGACCTGGATATTCTATAGGGTAGGTTTAGGATTTGTCTATGCAGTGACAGAAATGTGTTGGGATTATATAATCCATATCAGTTAATGGAATTTGAGCCATTGCTACTAGAATTATATTACAATTTAAAAATATTTGCTATCTGATGATTATGAGGTAAGTATGATAATTATATAAGCTGAAGATATAATCATCAGAGGCAAGGAAATAATTTTGGTAGGCACACATTTTTACATATATTTCTATTTATTTTAGTTCATATTTATTAAACATGTTCTCATTTCATAGTCATGCACTGAAAAATCCTTTTCCCAGAAAATTCCCACAGGGTCAATTAAGAAAAAATTAATAAACAATAAGATATGTTTGTCAAAACAGCAGCAAAGATAAACAATACCAAATATTAGGAAAATATTAAAAAAAAAACCACAAAAAATGAAATGGTACATCTGAATACCATTTCTTTGCTTCTTATTCCTTTTGTGATCCAGTTCCTTCCATTCAGTTAATCTTTTGAAAATTAAAGACTGTGTATTGATTATTAAATTTATGCTGATTATTAAAATTCAGTTGAAGGATACCTAAGATGGAATTGTACACTGTATAGCTGGTTGAAGATCAAACTGGGAGTTAAGTTTAAAAGAAAATGAATGCCCGATGCAAAGAAAAATAGAAATATTTTTAGAAACAAAATTTGTGGTGTCATTAGACATATATACAACCAAACTTGAAAAAGTGATGTTGCATAAATTCAGATATATAACATACATAATATTAAATTAATAACATGATAAATTAAATTATCAAAGATATTAGATTGGTTACTTTTTCAATAATTAAAAATGAAAATACATCAGTCAAATGTATATGAAATCATGAACAGAAATAATATAGGAATAAAATTCATGAAAATTCACAAGATACATATGCATAGTCAATGTTATATAACAAAATAAATATTTATTACAATTCTAATCAAGTCCCATTTTCAGTTACAAAACTAATTAGAAAGATTATGATAAAGTATTGAATATTTTGTTAGCTACTGTGTGGGCCTCTATTCAAAAACATACCTATGGCAACCAGAATACCTTTATATCTCATGGAAGTATCTAGCTATATAACTTTTGAGATGTTCAAAAGACCCTGTCTGTCAGGACAGCTGACCATATCCTATCTCTAACTTCTTATCAGTGTAATGTTAATTGACAGGTACAACAGAATGTATATATACTTGCCTAGGTTCTCATGTAAAATTGTTCACATGCACTTTCAGAGAAGCCTCAGAGTAAAACAGCATAACAAAGGAAATTTGGTTGTTTCCACTTTATATAAAATTTTTCTAACAAAATATGCAACTTTGAAGTAAACGGTCTGGTTAATATTAAACTCGACAGGGCTATGTATTTTTCTATAGAAAATCTAAACCTATTCTAAGGTGCTTGCTAGGTTACAAGTAAAATTTGCTTTTTGTTTTTGATAATTATTTTTGCATAAAATGCTTTTTAAACAATTCAATTTTATTGATACATATTAATAAAGCATGCAATACATCCCAAAACAAATATGCAACATACATATAACCCTCCCCTCCTTTTGATATTTATCATTGTTGTGGTACCTCTGTTAAAATTGATGCAAATATGTTGAACTATTTCTAACTATAATCCATATTTTACATTAGTTGCATTTTCTCCAATATACCAACGTGTATCAACACCTTCTACAAGGGACAAATCTTTGTATAGGTCCTGAGAGAACATATTTATATTTGTATTATTAATAATAATCCTCAGCTACCACAAGGTTCACTGTGTTAATAATCCCACATTTTATCATCTAGTTCTCCTTCTAGCAACATACACAACCCAAAGTGTCTCTTTTCAACCAAGTTCACAGAGAAACTTCATTGTTAATTACACTCACACTGTTGAACTACTCTCACCACTGTCCATTTCCAAACCATTACATCAACTTAATTCTAAACTGCATCGATTAAACATCAGTTCCCCATTCTCTACTCGTATTTTATTTCCCAGTAAACAATCTTCTAGATTCTACCATTATAAGTTTGCTTTTTATATTTAGTTCCTATCAATGAAATTATACCATATTTGTCCTTTTGTGTCTAACTTATTTCACTTAACATCAAGTCTTAAGGCTAAACTTTCCACCTGGGGAAGCCTTGCTACTTTCTCAAAGAAGATGGCCCAAAGCTCTGGATTTTATGTCTTTCCTAATAAAAAACAACAACAACAAACAAACAAACAAAAAGCAGGTCAATAAGCCAAGCCCTTGTTCTTAAGGCTTATATTTAATAAGCTTATTTCTGTAATAATGAAATTAAGCCTAAGTATAATTAATGCCAAAGAGTTGCCTCCTTGTTGGTCAAATGTGGCCTCTCTCCAAGCTAAACACTGCAAATACATTCACTACTTTCCCTCCAACATGGGAAATGAAGCTCCCTGACACCAGGGGATAAACATATGTTAATTAGTGATGTATTTGGAGGAAGAACTTGACCAAAAGGGGGAAATAATTAAAATATAGTTTAATAGCTAAGGTATTTTTAAGCGAGTCAGGAGGTCATTCCCGGAGTTTACACTTATGCAGATCTCAGCCAGACTTCACAATCTGCCACAGTAAAGAAAGACTTAAACAAAAGAGTTATTGAGGGTCCTAGGGAAGCCCAGATACCATAGGCAAACCACAGGCATTACGAAACCAACACCCCATCATTGAGGCCTATCTGGGAATAT
The DNA here is from genome assembly GCA_029593785.1 of Cabassous unicinctus. NCBI lineage: Eukaryota > Metazoa > Chordata > Mammalia > Cingulata > Chlamyphoridae > Cabassous > Cabassous unicinctus. The sequence goes on along the minus strand of JAQZBX010050327.1, from coordinate 8,461 downwards.
AGGTAAATCTATTTCCCCATTATAATTTAGGTATAATCATTTATAAATTCCCAACTGATGATACTTCTACTCCTTTTATATGAATCTATAATTCTCAATTTACCTGTTAAGTATAGATCCCAGAGACTAAATGGCTCCAGATTGTTCACATGCTTGTTGAGCCATGAAACCTAGCAGATATGTGGTCAACTCCCACTCCAATTCTTCAGGCCTGCCCTACAAAACCAACAAGATGATAATTATGAGCTGACTAACCCCTAAAACAAGAAATATCTTCCAGTGCAAGGAAAACAATTCAATTCCTGTGTCCCAAGATATCTATGTCCCTTCTCAGCTTAAAGCACTCAGAGGAGACATCATACTAAACCCTTTGAGATTGAGGAATGAACAAAAATGGGAGAATTGTAACAATGGACTAAAGAAGATCTGCTGTTACTGTAGCTGCTAATTGAGTAGCTTGTAACATTGATATAAATACATTTTAAAATAAAAAAACTCTCAGAACCAGTAAAAAAATGATGAGTATAAAACTATATGTCTTAAATTTTGTTGTAAACAGGGTTTGCACAGAATTTTAGGTAAACATATGTATTATATGCATAAATTAATTTTGTTAGGTCTTAAACATACGTAACTCATAAAATTTAATAGTGAAATATATAAAAAATTAATGAGATTCTTGGACCCATTATTTTAATTTTTGAATATTTATGAGTAATAAAATCCATAGAAATGGGAATGCTATTCTTATATACATATATGTGAATGTATATATCTACATATAAATCTGTGTGACTCTATGTACATGTATTTGTATATAGAAGTATATATGCATATACATATGCAAATTAATACATTTATATTTATATATGTACACAAAAATATTGGAAAATCTAAACAATGAATGAGATAATATTTTCATACATTAATATATTTAGTAGGCTAATTTACTGTAATTGATTATGTAAATATTATTAAATAATTTAGAATATATGTGCTTCTAAAGATTAAAGAGCATAATACCACTACTAAATTAAAGTGGTGAGAATAGAAAAAAAATGTATATGTGTGGGCCACACTAGAGAATATATTCAGAATTAAATGTTTCCTTAATAATAACAAAACTTAATTTGGGAGCAAATAGTAATACTAAAGTTAAAATGCTATAATTCTGCTATTTAGTCAAAACAAGTATAAAATTCAGCATAGAGTCACTAATGCCTTTGTTGGAAAATTTTTCTCTTTTCTAGTATGAAAGACATTTGTGCTCCTTATTATTTGCTAGCACCTACAAATGCTCAGTGTTTTCTGAAATAGAACATTCTGCTTAATAGTCCTGGGGAATTCAAATGAGGCTCAGCAGGAAGGGGAAATTTTAACAATTACCATTTTACCAAGAGCACCTTAAAGGAATTTTTCCAAAAGTTGCATCCAGAAAAGTAGAAGTTTGATTTTGAATTGCACATATCTCTGATATAGGTATCTTGTTCTGCATATTAGGTCCGTCTTCTTAGGTATTATTATCCATTGATATCAATATTTTCAGGAAGTTTACCTTCCCAGCACTTTCATGAGGGCTTCAGAAATATTTTGGCTTTGAAGATTGTAGATGAGGGAGTTGAACCTGTGAGTGATGATAGTGTAAAAGACAGACACTAGTTCTGTTTTGGAAAATAGGGACTTGATGATGGCTGTTCCATAGAAGAGGGGAACCAACATCATACTGGAAAAAACAGCTTGTCAAGGCCCTTCACATACCTGGTCTCACAAGAGAAATGATCAATTTCATAAGAGGTGCAGTAAGGAAGATTCAAAATATATAGCACATGGACCAAGGCATTTAGCAGAGCATCTAGGCAGATGCTAACCTACCATGGAGGCACAGACAGAAGGGCACATGAGCACTGAATAAGAGAGGTAGGCATATAGCCACTTAGTTTTCCTAAGCTATTACTGCCAGAAGGCACTCTGCTGTACAAGGGGTCATGAACAGGATTAGGTGAATTCCACAGTTAATTAAAGGAATAGTATTCTTCCCAGTAAGGAAATCAGTGGCTATCTTAGGGGAAAAAAACCTGGGGCTATACAACAAGCCCAGGATAGAAAGTTGGCAGAGAAGAAATTACATTGGTGAATGTAGTTGAGAGTCAAACCAAAAGATAATATAATCATAATATTGCCACAAAGGGTCACAAGAAATACCAAGAACATGAGAGAGAAGAGAAGATTGGAAACATGAATATGGTGAAAGAGACCTACGAGAACAAAGTCTGTACCAGTGGTCTGACTGCTCCATCTTTCCATTCTTTCCTTCCCAATTCATTATCATGCATAAATTAGACAAAACTCTAATCACAACACAAATTGGCACTACCCTCATTTCACAATATTTCAGTTTCATTCTCTTCCCTAGTTATACAGTGAGATTTATTTCCTGACTCACCCCCTTTCAAATCTTTCTCTTTACCACACAATTGTTCTCATTATTCAGGCAACACCACTGCATGCTGATTTAATATGGCTTAAACCAAAATTATGAAGATACTAAACTTTCAGTATTTTAAGGAAATACTTTGTACAGCTTGGAATTTTGATAATTGTATTAAATAGAATTTAATTAAAAAACAAAAAATCTCATACACCTCTAAATAATCACTCTCCCTTTAGCAATCTATCACTCTGTTCCTCTATGCTTCTATCTCTATATCTCTCTATTAATTTCCTATTTGTGTACGTATCAGTAAATGTGTATGTATTTGTGTATGTATATATTCATCTATATCTACATCTCTATCTCTATCTCTATCTCTATCTCAACCTCTATTTTTATCTCCATCTCTATCTCTAATCTATGGATATGTACAATCTGAAACCATGAAGATATGTTTTCTTTACTTACTACTAATTTCCAAGAGCCAGAGTAGAAATGAGATAGCAGTCAAAAGTAACCATCTATATTCCTATGTGAAATATATTATTTATTTTATATATGCTATTTTAACTTTATAACATATCTGCAAGCATTTAATCTCCTTGTTTTCAAAAGGCAAGTTTTACTTTAAGAGAGTTAAAGGAATTTTGCATACTTATACAGCTGTTAAAAACCACAACCTTAATCAAATCCAGAAATTCTTTGCCTACTCATGTTACCTAATGTGGCCTATATAAGAGAGATTTATCTGTATTTTTTTTTTTAAATTTGACATCAAGATTGGTATGTATATCTTTACTTTTTTGTAATTTGATAGCTGAAAACATAAGACCTTCCAAAGAGGACCAGGAGAAGCCCAGTTTTTTTTTGTTGTTGTTGTTGTTTTTTGTAACTATTTTATTGATACAGATTAATATAACATAAGTCAATCCAAAGTGTACAATCAATGGTATTCAGTGTAATCATATATTTGTCCATGCATCACTTCAGTCATTCTTAGGGCACTTTCATTATGCCAATAATAATAAACAAAAAAACAAACAAGCAAACAAAACTTATCACTTCTCAATCTCACTATGCTGTGCATAGCTGTTATTCTTTTTCATCCTCTCTTATATATTTTATTTGTATTTTATAAAACCAGTCTTTTTTATGCACTATCACACAATTTTATGTCTTACATGAGGTTTTCTACCTTTTAGAGTCCCATGTTACAGTTTCTAGATTTCCTTGTAGTAATATACATGACCTTATACTTTGCCTTTCAACCACTTTCATACCGATATTATAGATCTAATGTCTTCTTAACAGGCCCTAAACCATAGTAACCTCTATCATAGTTCCTGTATCTGTGGATTTAGTATTCTAGAGTTTTCTTATATTGATATATTAGAAATTTAACATTATTTCTCTTGTTTATTACACTGACCATAATATTTACAAAGCTGATTCTTTTCTCTTGTAACCGTTATTCTAATTATTAATCGCATGCGTTTACACAAAATTTTTAGTTTGTAAAAATGTAATCATGTAGTATTTGTCCTGTTATGATTCACTTAACATAATATCCTCCAGGTTCATCTATGTTGTCATATGCTTCATAACTTCAACTTTTCTCACCACTGCATAACATTCCATCATGTGTATACACCAAAATTTGTTGATCCATTTGTCAGTTGGTGGACACCTGGGTTGTTTCTAAATTTGGAAATCATAAATAATGCTGCTATGAACATTGATGTGCAGATGTCTGTTTGTATATCGGCTCTCAGTTCTACTTGGTGTATACCTAGTAATGGTATTTACATGTCACATGACAAGGCTGTACTCAAATTCCCTAGGAACTGCCAAACAGTTCTCCAGTGGCTGTACCATTCTATATTCCCACCAATAGTGAATAAGCATTCCTATCTCTACACACACACACTTTCCAACATTTATAGTTTTCTGACTTTTTAATAGCAGCCAGTCTAATAGGTTTGAAATGATATCTCATTGTAGTTTTGATTTGCATTTCCCTAATCGCTAGTGATGTGGAACATGTTTTCATGTGCTTCTTTGAAATTTGTATTTCTTCTTTGGATAATTGTCTTTTCAAGCCTTTGCCCATTTTTTAAATAGGGGATTTTGTTTTTCAATTGTTGAGTAGTTTGATCTTTTGTATATTATGCATATTAAACCCTTATCAAATATATGATTGCCAAATATTTTCTTCCAATGAATGGCTCCCTTTTGACCCTTTGACAAAGTCCTTTGAGGTGCCAAAGTGTTTAATTTTGAGGAGGTCGTGTTACGTATTTTTTTCTTTTGTTGCTTGCCCTTTGGGTGTAAGGTTTAAGAAACTACTGTCTATCACAAGATCTTGAAGATGTTTCTTTACATTTTCTTCCAGGAGTTTTATGTTTGTCATTTTTATATTTATATCTGTGATCCACTTTGAGTTAATTTTTGTATAAGTTATGAGATAAGGGTAGCTTTTCTTTCTTTTTGATACAGATATCTTGTTTTCCCAACATAATTGTTGAATAGACTGTCTGGCCTAGCTGGGAGGCCTTGACTACCTTGTCAAAAGTCACTTGACAGTAGATGTGAGGGTCTATTTCTGAGTTTTCAGTTTGCTTTTATTGGTCAGTTTGTTTGTCTTTATGCCAGTACCATGCTGTTTTAACCACTATAGCTAAGTGATATGCTTTAAAGTCTGGAAGTGACAGCCCTCCAAATTTGTTCTTTTTAAAAGACATTTTTGGCTATTTGGTGCCCCTAACTCTTCCCAATAAGTTTCAAAATTGTTTTTCCATTTCTGCCAAAAATGGCTGCTGGGACTTTTATCAGAATTGCACTGAATCTGTAAATCAGTTTTGGTAGAGTTGACATCTTAATTCATATCCTGCTGCTTTGGGGTGCAGTGCTCTATACATGTCTGTTAGGTCTAGTACATTTATTATATTATTCAATTTCTCTGTTTCTTTACTTATCCTCTGTCCAGATGTTCTATTCAATATTGAGAGTGGTATATTGAAGTCTTCAACAATTATTGTATGAATATCTATTTCTCCCTTCAGTTTTGCGAGTGTATGTCTCATGTATGTTGGGTCACTCAGGTCAGGTATATAAATATTTATTATAGCTATTTATTCTTGGTAAATTGCCCCCTTTATTAATATATAATGACCTTCTTCATCCCTTATAACAGTTTTGCATTTGAAATCTATTTTGTTTGATATTTGTATCACTGCTCCAGCTCTTTTTGGATTACTATTTGCATGGACTGTCTATTTCCAACATTTCACTTGTAACCTGGTTGCATCCTTACATCTGAGGTGGGTTTCTTGTAGACAACATAGAGATGGCTCATATATTTTTATCCATTCTACTAGTTTATGTCTTTTGATTGGGGAGTTCAAGCCATTAACATTCAATGTTATTACTGTAAAGGCATTACTTACTTTATCCATTTTGTCCTTCTGTTTTCTGTTTTATTCTGTTTTATAGTTCTATTATCTGTCTTCTTACCCTTTAGTTTACCCTTCCTAATAATCTTCATTTCTGCAATCTTTTTCAAATCTCTCTCCCTTGTTTTTTCTTTCACTCTGCCCAAAGGATAGGAGGGCTCTGGTGTTTCTTAACCTATCTGGGAAAATGCAGGCACTTTTGGACTGTACAAATTTCACTTCATGGCACCTGTTGCTCCATTCCACCCTAGATAGGACAAGAGGTAAACTGTTTCATCAGCCTCTTTCAGTTCCTGCAGGTGCATTTTGACCCACTCAAACTGAATAGCAGACAACTGTACCTCCAACCCCAACCTCAACCCCAAGAAAGATAGGAGGGAAGGTGTGTTTCTTAGCCTTTCCAGGTAATGGCAGGCACTTTTGACCTGCAAGGCCTGGACTGTTGGGTACATGTATATCCACCCCCCATCCCCCAACCCCTAATAGGATAAGAGGGTACTGCTGTTTCCTCAGGCTTTCCAGGCAACAGCAGGTACTCTCAGCCTGCATAGACTGGACTGTTGGGTACCTGTGGATCCACTCCCAACCCATAAAAGGATAAGAGGATGCTGGTGTATCCTCAGACTCTCTGGTCAACAGTAGGTACTTTTGGTCTACAGGGACTGAACTATTGGTTGCCTGTGGATTCACCTCCTCACCCTGACAGGATAAGAAGGGACTGCTCTTTCCTCAGGTTTTCCAGGCAATAGCAGGTACTCTCAGCCTACAGGGACTGATCTGTTGGTTGCCTGTGGATCCACCCCCACTACTCAAGAGTATAGGAGAGAGCTGGTGTTTCCTCTGTCTCTCCAGGCAACAGAATGTACTTTGAACCAACATGGGCTGAACTGTTGGGTGTCAGTTGTTCCATTCTCAACCCCAAGTGGCAGAATGTACAGTACTCTCTGTCTCTCAGGTCAAATTCAGGTACAGTTGTACTACATGAATTAGATTGTTGGCTAGTCCAGAGTGTCCAGCCCTACCCCTGGCAGGGAGGGGGGACAGTGCTATGTTAGTCTACATTGGCAAATGTGGTCATTTGAACCTACATAGCATAGATTACTAACACCTGCAGCTCCATCCTTGACCCAGGCAGGGGATGAACGGGCATGAAATTGCTTCAGTCTCTCTGGGCAACTACAGATGATCTTGGCTTGCACAATTTGGATTATTCCACACAACTGTGGCTCTCTCCCTAGGCCTGGCAAAGAAGAAAGGTGGGAGAAGTTTCATCAGTTCCTGGGGCAATGTGGGCAGCTTCAGTCTCCTAAGCTTAGAGAACCTACTACATCATCAGCACCTACTAAACAACCAGCAAGGGAGAAAAGACAAGACAGCCCTCAACTAAAGAGAAAAAGTGCACCAATAATAAATTTATCTAATAAGCCAGATGCCAAGACACCAACAAAACATTACAATGCATACCAAAAATAGGAAAATATGTCCCAGTTAAAGGAAAAAGATAAGCCTCCAGATGACATAAAGGGGTTGAGACAACTCCAACAAATCTCCTTAATAAATTAAACGAGATATCTAAAGAGATTAAGGATGTTAAGAAGACACTGGGTGAGCACAAAGAAAATTTTGAAAGCACACATAGAATAAGATCAGATTTTTTGGGAATGAAAAGAACAATAAATGAAACTAAAAAATACAATGGAAGCATATAACAGCAGATTTGAGGAGGCAGAAGAAAGGATTGGTGAGCTTGAAGACATGGCCTCTAAAAGTGAGTATAAAAAAGAACATATCAAGAAAAGAATGGAAAACATTAACAGGGTCACAGGGAACTAAATGATAGCAAGAGATGTGATACATGTGTGTCATGGGTGTTTCAGCAGGAAAAGAGAAGAGAACAGGGGAAGAAGGAATTTGAAGAAATAATAGTAGAAAATTTCCCAACCCTATTGAAGGACATACATATCCATGTCGAAGAAGCACAAAGTATTCACATCTAAATAAATCTGAGTAGACAAGCTCTGAGACACATACAAATCAGAATTCAAATGCCAAAGAAAAAGAGAGAATTCTGAAAGCAGCAAGAGAAAAATAATGCATCACATACAAGGGAAGATTCTGCAGGAGAAAATCTGTCAGACAACAATCTTATATCAGGCAAGATTCTCTTTCAAAAATGAGGGCAAGTTTAGAATACTCACAGTTAAACAAAAACAGAGTTTATAATAAAGAGACTGGCTTTGTAGGAAATACAAAAGGAAGCACTACAGCGTAAAAAGAAAAGACAGGAGAAAGAGGCTTGAAATCATATATAGAAATGAAGATTATAACAGTAAAAGTAACTAAAAGTCTAAAAAGCGTTGTGAAAATAAAATATGACAGATAAAATCTGAAGGTCAAAATGGATGAAATAAGTGCCTTTACACTAAACTCATTGAATGTTAATTGATTAAACTCCCCAATCCAAAGACACAGACTGGTAGAATGGATAAGAAAATATGAGCCATCTATATGATGTCTACAATAGACTCAACTTAGACCAAAGGATACCAATATTTTGAAAGGTAAAGGTTGGAAAAGG
>JAQZBX010050326.1:0-19693 GCA_029593785.1 Cabassous unicinctus | reverse complement strand
AGGTGATGAAGAGTATATTAGTTTTGAAAAGGTCAATTCACCAAGAAGATATAACAATTATAATCATACATGTATCTAACCACAGACCGCAAAATAATTGAAAAATCTAAGAACATAAATAACCAGTTTGCAATACGAATTGACACTTCAATATACCACTTTCAATGATGGATAAAACATGCAGACAGAATATCAATAAGGAAACAGAGGACAGGAGCAACACTATAAAATTTAGAACTAATAGACATATACACAACTAAATCCAACAATGGGAGGATACATTTTCTCTTAAAAGTACATTGATCATTCTTCAGTAAAGAGCACATATTAAGACATAAGACAAGTTTCAATAAATTTACAAAGATCCCAATAAAATACAAGCAACTTCTCTAACCATAAAGGAATAAAGCTAGAACTCAATAACTGTAGGAAAATTTGAAAATTCATAAATACATGAAATTTAAATGGCACAATCTTAAACAATGATTTTGTCAAAGAAGAAACCACAAGAGAAATTAGGAAATATCTTAAGACAAATTAAAATGAAAACACAACATATCAAAAGCTAAGTTGCACTGTGAAGGTAGTGTTTGAAGGCAAATTTATAGCCAGGTATGTCTATGTTAAAAAAGATGATAAAACTCAAATGAATAACCTAACTTCACAGTTGGAGGAAATAGAAAAATTAGAACGATTAAATCAAAATTAAACCAAAATAAGTAGAAGGAAAGAAATAATAAATATTGAGTGAAAATAGAACATAATCAAAAGAATAAAAGAAAGTGAAAATTGGTTCTTTTTAAAATTGACAAAAGTTTTGCTAGACTGACAAAAAAGAGAGAGAGAACTTGCAAATAACTAAAATCCAAAGTGAAAGAGGGACATTAAAATGGATATTACATAAATTAAAAAGGGTATAAGAGAATTCTATGAAAAATTATGTGCTAACAGATTAGAATATTTAAAGGAAATGCGAATATTCTTAGAAATAAACAAAGCACCCAAGCTGACTGAAGCAGGTATAGAAAATATCAACAGTTCTATGCCAAGTAAAGAGATTGAATCATAAATCAAAAACTTCCCAAAGAAACAAAAAAATTCAGGACCAGGCAGCTTCAGTGGTGAATTCTATTAAGCATTTGAGGAATTAACACCAATTCTTCTCAAATATTTCTAAATAAAATTAAAGAGGAGGGAGCTCTTCCTAATTCATTTTGAAGCCAACATTGTCCTAATTCCAAAAGCCTGTTAAAGACTTCACCCAATAAAAGAAAACTATAGTGCAATTTTCCTTATAAAGTGTAAAATAAACTCCTACATAAAATACAAGCAAATTTAATTCAACAGCATATTACAAGAATTATACACCATGAGCAAATGAGATTTATCCCCAGAATGCAGGGTGTTTCAACATGAGACAATCATTCATTGTAATACACCACATAAAAAGAATCTAATTTGATGAAGAAGTTCATTTTGACAAAATCCAAAGTCCTTTCAAAATAAAAACACATCCAATAAACCAGAAATAAAAGTTATTTTTCTCAGCATGATAAAAGCACAGCTAACATCATATTGGAATGGTGAAAGATTGAAAGCTTTCCATTTGTGATAAAGGATAAGGCAAGATGCCTGCTTTATGGAATGCTGTTAAACATTTTACTGGAAGTCTTTGCCAGAGAAATTAGGAAATTAAATAAAATACTTCCAAATCAGAAAGGAGAAAGTAAATCTGTCTCTTTTCAAAGATGACATTACCCTTTTTATAGAATAGCTCAAAGAATTGAAAAGAAAAGTACTACAACTGATAAATTCAGTTCTGATTAATTCTGATTAATTCCAAGTTAAAAAGCTAAATTGAAACTTAAATTTAAAATTGTAGGGAGGGAAGATGGCATGAGTTTAAGTGAGCACTTACCATCTCTCTTGCAAATGACAGCCGACTGGGGACAGGATCCTACCTGAGTGAATTGTTCCAGGAGACTATGGAGCAGAGCCTTTGGGACATCAATCTCGAGGGAGCTGGATAGGGAGATAGATTACTCAAGATAAATCCATGAGTTTTTAGCCCAGTGCTTAGAAATCATTGGTGGTTAAGCCCCACCCTCAGGGCAAAGGGCCAGGGTGAGCCCCAATTCCCGACAGCCACCCAGCAAGAAGGAGCATTCTAAAAGAGTGGGAGGGTTTTGGCAAGGGGCAGAGAGTAGTTTCCTTTCTGTGGGTTTGATTACCTGGACCCACTTTGAGCTTTGGGGAGCTCACCAGGCAGCTCGAGGTGGCACAAGGCTGAGGTTACTTTAAAATTTTTAAAATTAGTTTACTCACTAAAACCCCCCTAAAAACTTGGAGAGAGAAGACTGCAGGGTAATTGATTGAAGAGCACAGACAGCCTGAGCAGCTCTGCAAGGGCCCAAGAAGGAATGCTGTTGTTCCTTATTTTTGTTTGACTGCTTGCTTGTGAGTTTGTTTGGTTTTATTTGTTTCTTCTTTTTCTTTTCTCTTCCCTCCCCCGCCGCCACCCTTTAAACTAGATGCTGGTAGCTTGTTTCTTCTTTGCTGTGCTTCCTCTTCCTTGATTTTCCATTTTCTATGTATACTGATTTTGTCTACCACCACTATCTCTTTTTCTTCCTTTATCTTTCTATCTTCTGCTTTCTTTTGTGGTTCTTACATTCCACCTTTCTTTATTTAGTCCTCAGCTTTTCTGGTTTCAATTTCTATCTTGTCTCTTCTGTTTTCTTTTTTTTTAAATTATTATTAATTTTTTTCTTTTGTCTTTTCTTTTCTCTTTCTCTCTTTCCTCATCATTCTGGCCTTTTAAACCATTCGATATATTTTTCTCTATTCGATTTCCCATTTCATTTTTGGCACTCCACTTTTTTATTCCTATTACTCTGCACTGCTTACATAAATTAAAATTTCAATTTACTAAGTCTTATACAGCCCATCCTCTAACTTTTATTATTATTATTACTATTTTCCTTTTTCTTTTCTTACGTCTTTCACTTTATCTGGCCCTAATCTTTTTCCTTCAAGAGAACAGAGAAAACAGCCAGGAAATAGAAAAAAAGATAAAAAGTGTGAAAGATAAAACAATGCACACACAAAATCAGCCCCTAAATAAAACTCTAGAGCAGAGAGAGAGGCTAATCAACTCAATAAAACCATGAAGATAAAAAGATGACCAGAGAGCAGCAAAAAGTTACAAACTGTACTAAGAAACTGGAAGACATGGAACAGTCCAATGAACAAACTAAAAACCAGGAAGAAATGCAGAACTTCAAACAACTAATCAAAGCTTTCCAAACAAATACCATGGACCAACTTAATGAAGTGAAGGAAGAGATTAAGAATATCAGGAAGACACAGGGAGAACATACTGAATTAATTGTAAACATGCATAAAAAGATAATGGAGATGATGGTGATGAATGGCACAATCCAAGAAATAAAAAAAAGGGACACTGGGCACATATGCCAGCAGATTTGAAGAGGCAGAGGAAAGAATTAGCAATGTGGAAGACTGCATCTGAAATCAAATGCATAGTAGAACAGATAGATAAAAACTTAGAAAAAATCCGGCAAGGACCTGGGGATTTGAATGATAACACAAAACACACAAACATACTCATTATAGACATCCCAGAGGAAGAAGAGAAAGGAAAGTGAACAGAAGGAGTGTAGGAGGAAATAACAGCTGAAAATATCCCAACTCTATTGAGGGAGATGGATGTACATATCTAGGAAGCACAGTGCACCCCAAACAGTATAAACCCAAACAAGCCCCTCCAAGATACATACTTGTCAAACTCTCCAATGCTCAAAACAAAGAGAAAATAATGAAGGCAACAAGGGAAAAAGAAACATCACATACAAGGAAAGCTCAAAAGATTAATTTCTGATTTCTCACCTGAAACAATGAAGGAAGAAGGCAGTGGTATGACATAGTTAAGGTACTAAGAGGAAAAAACCTCCAGTCAAGAATTCTCTATTCAGCAATGCTGGCATTCAAAAATGATGGAGAGTTCAAAATATTCACAGATAAACAGAAATTAAGAGACTATGTAAATAAGAACTCTGCCCTTCAAGAAACACTAAAGGGAATTCTTCAGGTTGAGAAAGGAAAAAAATTGGAAGAGAAAGAGTTGGAGCAGAGTTAGAAAACAAATAAAAAGACCAAAGGATATTAAAAACAACATGACATACATAAACCCATAGAAAATATGCCTAATGTAAGTAATTCCTTGAGAGTAATAACAATGAATGTTAATGGATTAAACTCTCCAGTAAAGAGACACAGATTGGCAGAATGGATAAATAAATCTGATCAATCTATAGGCTGTCTAATAGAAACCCAACTTAGACCCTGAGATTCTAGGAGCCTGAGAGTGAATGGCTGGGAAAAATTCTTACAAGCAAACAACAATCAAAAAACGGCAGAAGTAGTAATAATAACATCAGAAAAAATAGACTTTAATTGCAAAAGTATTGTAAGATACAAAGACAAACAATATATATTAGTAAAAGGAATAATCTTTCAAATAGGAAGAACACTCTTAATCATTTATGCACCAAACCAGAGTGCCTCAAAATACATGAGGCAAACACTGAAAAATCTAATGAGAGAAATAGATGCCTCTATGGTTATAATGGGGGACTTTAATACAACATTACCACCATTATATAGAACATCTTGACAGAGAATCAATAAAGAAAGAAAGAATTTGAAAAATACATTAGAGGGTCTGGACCTAATAGACATAGAACACCACACCCAAATAAAGCAGGATATAAATTCTTCTGGAGTGCACATGGATCATTCTCTAAGATAGACTATATGCTCGGCCACAGAAAAATTTTCAGTGATCTCAGAAACATTGAAATCATGCAAAGCAATTTATGTGACCACAATGGAAGAAAGCTGGAAATCAGTAAGGGCCAGAGAACCAGACTAGGCACAAAGTTATGGAACTTAAACAACACACTATTAGACAAACAATGGATCAAGGAAGAAATCTCAAAAGAAGTTCCTACCTTGAAAGGGATGAAAATGACAACACAACATTTTAAAACCAATGGGATGCAGCAAAACCTGTACCGAGAGGGAAATTCATAGCCATAAATACATATCTCAAAAAAGAAGAAAGAGCTAAAATTGAAGACCTAACTGCAATCAAAGAAAAACAAACTAACCCCAAAGGCAGTAGAAAGAAGGAAATAGTAAAGATTAGAGTATCACTAAATGAAATGAAAATAAGAAGTACTAAAAAAAATAAACAAAACTAAAAGCTGGTTCTTCAAGAAGATCAATAAAATTGAAAGACTCTTAGCTAGAATAACAAAGAAAAAAAAGAGAGTAGATTCAAATCCATAAAATAAGAAATGAGGAAGGGTATATCACCACTGACTCTACAGAAATTGAGTATCATAAGAGGATAATTTTAAAAAAATCATATGCCAGCAAGAAAGATAAGTTAGAGGAAAAGGAAAAATTCCTAGAAACACACAAGCAGCCTACATTGACGAAAGAAGAAATTGATGAACTCAACAGACCAATCACAATTAAAGGGATAGAATCAGTCATCAAAAACCTCCCAACTAAGAAGAGCCCAGGACCAGACAGCTTCACAGGTAAATTTTACCAAACACTCCAGAAAGCACTAACACTAATCCTGCTTAAACTCTTCTAAAAAATAGAAGAAGAAGGAAAATTACCTAACTCATTCTTTCATGCCAACATTACCCTAAAGTCAAAGCCAAACAATGATACCACAATAAGGGAAAATTACAGTCCATTCTATCTGATGAAACTAAATGCTAAAATCCTCAACGAAATTCTTGCTAATCATATTCAACAACACATCAAATGAATTATACACCCTAACCAAGTGGGGTTCATTCCAGGTATTCAAGGCTGATTCAACATAAATAAATCAATGTAATACACCACATAAACAGATTGAAAGAAAAAAATCACATGATCATCTCTAAAGACACAGAAAAAGCATTTGACAAAAGACAGCAAACTTTCCTGATAAAAACACTGCAAAAGATAGGAATAGAAGGAAACTTTCTGAACTGGAAAAGGGTATATATGAAAAACCCACAGCTAACACCATATACAATGGTGAAATACAAAAAACTTTCTCTCTAAGATTGGGAACAAGACAAGGATGCCCACTATCACTGCTCCTATTTAACATTGTCTTGGAAGTACTTGCTGAAGCACTGAGGCAAGGAACAGAAATAAAACACACCCAAATTGGAAAGGAGGAATTAAAACTTTCACTATTTGCAGATGACGTGATCCTATACTTCAACAGCACTGAGAAATCTACAGTAAAACATCTAGAACTTATGTGAGTTCAGAAAAGTCACAGGTTATAAGATCAATGTGCAAAAATCAGTAGCGTTTCTGTATTCCAATAATTAGCAATCTGAGGAAAAATATTAGTTACAATAGTAGCTAGTAACATCAGATACCTAGGGATAAATTTAATAAAAAATGTAAATGACCTATACACAAAAAACTACACAGCACTGTTAAAGAAAATTCAAGAAGACTTAAATAAATGGAACAATATTCTTTTTTCATGGATAGGAAGACTAAATATCATTAAGATGTCTATCCTACCCAAACAAATATACAGATTTAATGCAATCCCAATAAAAATAACACAGCATTTTTTACTGAATTGGAAAAACTAACTATGAACTTTATTTGGAAGGATAAGATGCCACAAACGTCCATAGATTTATTGAAAAAGAAAAATGACATTGGAGGAATCACACTACCTGACAAGAAAACACACTACAATGCTAGAGTGGTCAAAACTGCATGGTATTAGCACAAGGATAGACATACTGACCAATGGAAATGAATTGAGAGTCCTGATATAGTTCTTCTCATATACAGTTATCTAATATTTGACAAGGCCACCAAGCCCACTCAATTGGGAGAGAATGGCCTTTTCAACAAATGGTGCTTAGAGAATTGGATTTCTGTATCCAAAGGAATAAGAGAGGAACACCATCTCATACCTTATACAAAATCAACTCAAGATCAATCAAAGATCTAAATATAAGAGGCAAGACTTTAAAGACCTTGGTAGATAGTGTAGGGAAGAGTCTACAGTAACTTGTAATAGAAAATGGCTTCATGAATTTCACACCCAAATCATGAGCAGTGAAAGAAAAAATAAATAAATGGGACCTGCTCAAAATTAAAACCTTTTGCACCTCAAAGGAGTTTGTCCATAAAGTGAAAAGAAAACCTACCCAATGGGGGAAAATATTTGGTAACCATATATCTGAAAGTAGTCTAATACCCAGCATATATAAAGAAATCTTATATCTCGAGAATAAAATTCAAAATGAGCCAGTGATTTGCACTGACACTTCCTCAAAGAAGAAATATAAATGGCCAAAATCAGCTGAACAAATGCTCAACATCACTAGCAATTAGGAAAATGTTAATCAAAATTACAATGAGATACTATCTTACAACAATTCAACTGGTGACCATTTAAGAAAAAAGAGAATTACAAGTTTTGGAGAGGATGTGGAGTATTGGGAACACTCATCCACTGCTGGTGGGAATGAAGAATGGTCCAGCCATTGTGGAATACAGTCTGGTGGTTCCTCAAAAAAATAACTATAGATCTGCAAAAGACCCAGCAAATACACTGCTGGGTTATACCCAGAAGAATTGAAAGCAAGGGCATGAACAGATATATACACACCAATGTTAATAGCAGAAATATTCATTATTGCCAAAAGTTGGAAAAAACCCAAATGCCCATCAACAGATGAGTGAATAAACTAAATGTGGTATATACATACAATGGAATATTACTCAGCTGTAAGAAGGAATACAGTACTAACACACTGGAATGCATGGATTGTTTGAGGGCCTTATGTTGTGTGAAGCAAGCCAGGCATTGAAGGACAAATGTTACATGACCTCTCTTGAGGTGAAGGACAATAAGGGACACAATGCCAGTGTATGGCTTGCAGATATACTAACTTGCTAGTCAGGAGACGTCACTGCCTAGAGAAGGCGGCCAGTACAGGTGACTAAACGCCCTTGGCCAGGCACGGGTGGACACCGCCCTCTGTTCCGCCAGAACCACCAACTCAGCAGTCTGCACCATACGTCCCGCTGCCTTCACCCCTCATCTCCTCCCTCCTCCTAGCCAACTCCCCTAACCTGCCATCCCACCAATCATCTCCCTTATTTTCAGCTTTACCTTATTTGGCTTGCCTTGTACCACTCTCCCCCCCATCCCCTATATAAGCTGTTGCACTTCCTCAATAAAGCAGATCTGCGCCATCAGCCTGTCTCTGCGAACATCCTTCACGCCGTCCTTACCTCCTGCCGGGCTACAAATGGCGCCCAACGTGGGGCCCCCTCTGGTCCTTCCTGCTTATTTTCTAATGTTCCACTATCTTTTTCTCGTGCTTATTGCTGTTCTTGCTGTTCTCTTTGGTGCCATTCTAGCCATTGTGGCTCCAGCTAACTGGTCTTTGGCAGAACGTGCCTTCCTTGCTATAGCCCTTCTTTTCATAATAGCCTCTGCCACAGGGCTTGCTTACTTTGAATTTTAATTCTAAGAACCACAACTACTCGAGCCATCAGTTCCAGCGAGGGACCTCCAAGCCACTGGCACCCAGGTAAGGACCCCCACCCACATCATGGGCCCCAACCTCTCTAAAAAGCAGCACCCACAGGTACGGGCTCTTGCTGCGCTCTTGGATTGCTACAACTGTCGCGTAATGATAAAACAGTTGCAGAAATACTGGGATTTAATACTCCCAATCAACCCCTGGCTATCTACAGCCAACCTATGGGACCCAGAGAACTTTCGATTGCTCATTGAT
Source organism: Cabassous unicinctus (assembly GCA_029593785.1). Lineage (NCBI taxonomy): Eukaryota > Metazoa > Chordata > Mammalia > Cingulata > Chlamyphoridae > Cabassous > Cabassous unicinctus. Next base: position 10,814 of record JAQZBX010050326.1, on the reverse strand, counting down.
CGAGTAACTTCGGCGATGGAGCACGAAAACAAAAAATTTCCTCCCGGACTTATTCCTACCTTAATCACTGTTAGAGCTTGCCTGCAGGGCAGCGATCCCCTGACTCACCCCGCCGCCTTATCGGCTGATGTAAAAGAGCGGGATGATGAGCTGGACAATCTGTCCGATTCCGAGGACGGGGGCTCGCTTGTTTTGCAATGTAATAACCTCCCTGAACAAGCTGAGGAGGAGGACAGAAAGAAACCAAAATGGCAAAATGGCGCACTTCCGCCTTCTTCCTCAGAGAAACCTGGTAAACAACAAAATGGCGATTTCCCACCTGCACTGCCGGCGCCATCTTGTTCTAACGAACAAAGACCGGAAGCGTTGTACCCAGCACTTCCCTCTGCCCCCTCTGACAATTACAGGAAACCACCACTCCCTAACCCCGCCCTCCACCTAACCGCGTCGCTTCCAATTATGCCCCCTGACCCGCCTCCTTTCGCCCCATCCGCTCCCCCGGTGCTGGCCCCACCCCTCACCCTTCCGAGATGCTTCGCCCCTCTTGCTCCCGCCTCGCTTGATACCCACCCTCTTACCACATCCTCCCTCGGCTCTGCTAACACACCATCCCTCGCTGCCGCTGCAGCCGCCCTCCAATGCCCAGACCCTCCGTCTCGCCCTGCCTCCCTATACCCCATTAACCTTGCCCCCACTGCTCAACACCCCCTCCCCTGGTACCCATACAACCCCTCTGAAGTCAAGCACCTCCATGAAGCTGTAAATGAAGATGGTCTGGGAAGCCCCTTTGCACAGCAAATCCTCACAGACATCTCACTCAACCTTAACTTACCTTACGATTGGCAGGCTGTGACATGGGCTATTCTCACCCCCGGCCAATATATTAATTGGTGCGCCCATTTCCAGGACCAGGCAGAACAGCAGATAAGAACTAACCAAGCCCAAGGCATAACTTTTCCTCTAGATGCCTACCTAGGCTCTAATAACTATGCTAATCCCGCAGCGTACACTAATGCATCTGCGCTATTTTGGGATCAGCTTCGTGGCGTCGCCATGCATGCCTTTGGCAACTGTTCCGCTATAAAAACAGAAACCTTCACCAAACTTATACAAAACAAAAATGAGGACTTTTCCTCCTTTGTCTCTAGAGTTCAGGAAGCCTTTGCTCGTAAAGTCAGTAATGAACAGGCTCAAGCGGCCCTCGCCTGAGAACTTATTCTTGAGGGAGCCAATACAGTCTGTAAACAAGCCATTGCCTCCAGGCAAGATGGCACCATCCATGATTGGATCTTAGCCTGTAAAGACCTAGATCAATCGACCCAGGTTCTGGCAACCACCTTAGCCAATTCACTGGCCCAGGCTTTAACACTTCATGGCCCTTGCTATCGCTGCAACCAGCCAGGCCACTTTGCCAGAGAATGCAATGATGAAGATAAAAGACAAGCAGCCAGGCCCCCAGGCACTAGGCCAAAAACCCCATGCCCCAGATGTCAAAGGGGATTTCACTGGGCCAAAGATTGTAGAGCCATAACAGACAAAAACAGGAGGCCTTTAAACTTTACAGGGGGCAGGCCTCAGCCCCACAAACAAGAGGCTGCAAACAAGGCCCCCTGGCCATAAAATGGACCCTACCCATATATCAAAACAGGCCCACACTCACCATTAGGGTGATGGACCCCTGGTACACAGGCACAGTGGACTCTGGGGCAGAAATTAGTTGCTTCCCTATGGCATAAGCCCACATTGTAGAAACCAGAGAAGGACCCTCGGTCCAGGGAGCGACCTCCACTGGTCCCTCCCGCCAAGCTAAGCTTCTTGTTGCATGGGAAGATGAAGAGGGACATCAAGGAGTCTTCTGCCCCTTGTTTCTGCAAGGACTAGACAGTATTTTATGGGGAAGAGACATCTTAGAACAAATGAAAGCTTCCATAGTTACTGGGCCCCCCAAAGAGGGACATGCCCTGCTTATGGCCCAACAACATCACCCCCAATCCTAGAGGCCATTGCTCGACCAACACCCACTCCTCTTGACTGGGACACAGAGGAGCCCGTTTGGTTGGAGCAATGGCCACTTTCATCCCAGAAACTAAAGATACTGCATGAACTAGTAAAAGAGCAATTCAAATTAGGTCATATAGAGTATAGCCACAGCCCTTGGAACTCACCTGTTTTTGTGATTTGCAAAAAATCAGGCGCATACCGCCTCCTTCATGACTTGAGGGCTGTTAACGCCCACATCAAGCCCATGGGTTCACCCCAACCGGGCCTGCCACACCCGGCTGTGCTGCAGGACTATCACCTCCTTATCATAGACATTAAAGACTGCTTTTACTCCATCCCACTCCATGAGAGTGACAAGGAAAAATTTGCCTTTTCAGTGCCCCAAACTAACAACCAGGGGGCAAATGCTAGGTACCAATGGAAAGTTCTTCCTCAGGGCATGAAAAATAGCCCTACCCTTTGCCAAAATTTTGTTGACCATGCCATTCATCCTCTGAGGCACAGATATTATGTAATCCATTACATGGACGACATTCTGCTTGCAGCTGAGTATCCAACAGACCTAGAGGATGGATTTAGAGAACTAACTCAGAATCTCACAATGATTGGGCTTTCTATTAATCACTAAAAGGTCCAAAGACAGGCCCCATTTACCTTCCTAGGCTACAAAATAGCAGAACATATTGCGCCTGCCACAATAAAAATTACTTGCCCCTCTCAAATGACTCTCACAGAGCTGCAGTCATTATGTGATAACATTAATTGGTTAAGACCCTCCATTGGTGTCACCACCCACCAGTTACAACCCCTTTTCAAGTTACTAGAAACAAAAGACTCCATAGTAAACGCAGCATCTTGGCTCATACAGGTCAAGATGCCCGGAGGCTAAAGATGCCCTCCGTATAGTAGCCAAAGCAATAAATGACTCAGCACAGCTCAACCGATTCAATCCTAAAAAGGAGATCACAGCCATAGTGTTAGCCACCCCAGGCACCCCAACAGGTGTACTCTGGCAGGATGGGCAACTGATGTGGTCACATCTTGCAAAATCTCGAGCTCCAAAAATTTTCCCCATTGTGGACGCCATAGTACAAACTGCCAGTAACCTAGTCAAAATGAGTACCCAGGTGTTCAGGCGCAGCCCGGACCACCTCATCTGGCCACTAAACAAACAACAAGCTAATGAATTAGCTGCCCACCACACAAGCTTCCAGATATTACTCACTCACTTTACTGGGAGCATAGATAACCACCTGCCTAGTGATAAGCTGCTTCAGGGCATTGTCCATTTAAGCCTTGGCAAGCACCAATACTCTTTTCCATCATCTGTGCCTATCCCCAAGGCTACTGCTGTTTTTACAGATGCCTCAAAACGGGGATATGGGTTCATAGCATTCTCTGAACACAGTCTACCTCATAAATTAACTAAAAAACTGCAAAATTCGGTACAAAGAGGCGAGATAGAAGCCATTATTCTCTCCCTCATCATCTATTCGGCCGAAATGATCAACATCTTTTCTGACAGTTCCTACGCCTGCCAGGTTTGCAAGGTTATAGCCTTTAGCATGTTTTTTCCATCCGACTCTCCCTTGGACTGCTCTCTTTATACCCTACAGCAGCTCACTGAACAGTGCCAACATCCATGGTTTATTACACATGTCCACAGTCATACAGGGCTGTTTGGACCCATTACAGAGGGAAACTCACTTATTGACTCAGCAGTCTCCGCGCTACAACTCCATACTATCAACACAGATTCCATCACACAAGCTCGGAGTTTACACTCCCGCTTCCACTTCTCAACCAGCTCCCTCAAACATTTCTTCCCTGACCTAACCATAGAGATGTGCAAACACCTAGTTAGGGATTGTCACCGCTGTGCTCCCTTCTTACCCCTGGGACCACTCCAACCACAAGGAGTTAACCCCAGAGGTGTAAAACCCAATGCACGATAGCAGATGGATGTTACCCACATCCCATCCTTCGGGTGCCAAAAGTATGTACATGTAGTCAAAGATACCTATTCTGGCCTGACGGCTGCCATCGCACTTATGGGCGAACATGCGCGCCACTGCATTACGGCCATGAGACGTGCTATTCTCCTCATGGGAGTTCCCTGGGACCTAAAAACCGATAATGCTCCAGCATATCACAGTGTCCAATTTCAAAAGTTCCTTCAAATGTACAATATCATTCATCATTTTGGAATCCCATACAACCCCCAGGGACAAGCTATTATTGAATTCACCCACAAAAGTCTAAAACAGATAATATTAAAAGAAGGGGAGATACACCCTGGTGCCACACCAGAAGAAAAACTAACCCATGTCTTAATAATACTGAATTTATTTACTTTTGACAAACACGGGCTCTCCCCCATGCATAAGCACTGGGGAGCCTCCTCACTAAGTACACCTCTTCCCCTGGTCTGCTGGAAGGACCCTGAAAACAATCAGTGGCGTGGACCAGACCCACTCCTATGCCAAGGGAGAGGTTTTGCTTGTGTCTTTCCAGAAACCGCACCGCAACCCATCTGGATTCTGGGACGAAATGTCAGACCAGCACCCGATGCCTGCACCCCGCCAAACGAGGAGAGAGAGAAGGAGGTTGAGAGCCTTAAACCATCGCATGCAACGTATTAAACTCCACACTGAATCTACAGAAGAAGAAAACAAACTTATCAGCCTCTACAGAGCCGTTAAATACTCCTCTCCTCCCCCTCCCAATATTTCTCCCTCCCTAATTAGCGTTCTTATTGCTATGCTTGCTCTCGCTCATGCAGGTACGGCTAAAGCAGAAACAGAACTTTGGGCAGCTCTCCATCCAACACCAGGACCGGTGTTTATTACCCTGCTCTCGCTTGCAACAACAGGTCACGCCATCGAACTTTGGGCTGCTGTCCAACACCCTCCAGGATTCCTATTCCTCACTCCTGACAGCCCGCTGTTTCCTCAACTTTGGCACCTAAACTGCAATCTTGGCCTCCCGTGTAGCCCTGCCTTTAAACCAGCTCAAGCTGCCTTAACCTTCTCTATCCAACCCTCTCAAAATGCACTACTCTTTCATCTCTCCCCCTCCTCTATATCACCCTCCGACCTCAATATCTCAAATCCAGCCAGATACTTTCTATTAAAACCCACTCTCTTATGGGAACTTTGGTACTCCAACATTAATAGTAATGAAAAAGCTGAAGGTATAGGGTTCCAATTAAATGGTACTTGGATCTTTACCAACAACACAAAACGCGAAGAGCTATTCAATGGTACAATCCCCAATAATTCCCCCTGCCAAGTTAAGCAAACTAAAGATAAAACTATCTCCCTTAATTTCTCTGAAGACATTACTGAAGCTGCAAAACAAATTGCAGCAATGACGTTAATAAGGGTGGCCACAGAAGCAATAGCTGATAAGGCTCAAATTAAGTCTAAAACTATCCCCCTCGAAACATTCGCTTGGAAAAACTGCTACCACGTTAATCCATCGGAATGGGGTTTATACTCCCCCATTCTCACAGACCTAAACAAAAATAAACATGCACGTTTCGCTGACCCCCTCAGTTCTCCACCTGCCTACACCTTCAGCACCATTAGCCATTGCAACAACCTTAAGTGCCTAGATCTCCGCGCTTTTACATGCCTTAACTGCTGCATCTTGTCCAATGGTACCTACAAAAAGAATAGCAAAGAGACGTTCCAATCGAAAACAAATCTTACTATAAAACCCGTGTACACCTGAAACCCCCTTATGCCTTTTTGCTATGCCCATCTCTCAATCTACCTACCAACTCCTGTGTATTAAGTAACTTTTGGAATGTTTCTTACCCATTTGCCTTTATAGTCCTACAGCCCAGACTCCTGTGGATCCCAATTAACACCACTGACTGGGTCGCCCCACAGCTCATCAAGGTCGACCCTCCCCCACCATCCAATCTTCTAGCATGAAGTAGATGAGACTTTGGACTCAGCACCATCATCACAGCTGCCTTTATCTTCAGTCTTGCCGCTGCTACCACCTCTGCAGTTTCCCTAGCCTGCACTTCGGTCACCGCAGATACGATTAATAACATCTCCAGAACTGCTTCACTTGCTCTTCAAAACCAACATCAGATAAACGCACTTCACTATCAAGCTATTTGGAACCTGCAACAACAAGTAGACTTGCTTGCCCTAGATGTTCAAATTTTATTTGAAATTGCCTCATCAACCTGTGATGGGCACTACCCCTTTTCCTCCTTATGCGTCACCCCTGTTAGAGTAAATCACTCCCTGTCACACATTACTCTCCACGAATGGATGTTCCAATCTTATAACCATACCTTTTGGAATCTTTCTCACTCCTTACAAGCCAACATTATTACCCTTCAAAATCAAATAGTGCCCTCAATCAATAGTAATATCTTTACGCAGCTATTAGATAAATTTACCAATCTGTTCAACCCAGCTAATCTCGCCTTTTATAGTATAATTGCTCTCATTTTAATTATCTTTATAATCATAATTTAAAAAGTTTTCTCATTAATAGCATATAATAGAAACCAAAATAAGCTCATAGCAGCTACCCAGCTTGAAACCCTTTCTTTAATAAAAAATGAAGGGGGAGATGAGGTGAAGGACAATAAGGGACACAATGCCAGTGTATGGCTTGCTGATATACTAACTTCCTAGTGCAGGAGACGTCACTGCCTAGAGAAGGGCGGCCAGTACAGGTGACTAAACGCCCTTGGCCAGGCACGGGTGGACACCGTCCTCTGTTCCGCCAGAACCACAAACTCAGCAGTCTGCACCATACGTCCCGCTGCCTTCACCCCTCATCTCCTCCCTCCTCCTAGCCAACTCCCCTAACCTGCCATCCCACCAATCATCTTCCTTATTTTCAGCTTTACCTTATTTGGCTTGCCTTGTACCACTCTCCCCCCCATCCCCTATATAAGCTATTGCACTTCCTCAATAAAGCAGATCTGCGCCATCAGCCTGTCTCCACGAACATCCTTCACGCCATCCTTACCTCCCACCGGGCTACACTCTCTGATATGAAATAAGCAAATCTAGACAACTCAGAAAACAAGAGACTGGAAGATAGGTTTTACAGGAAATGAATCAATGTTCACATGGGTGAAAACTATGATAAGGTGGAAGTGAGTAGCTGGGCAGTGAAGGGATATGACAGGGGTCTAGGGATACTATTGGGTTGGGCAGTGCAAGCTTTACTAGGGGTTGGGTGTGGAGGATGGGTTGGACAGTCCATGAAATTTGGCAGAGGATAATGGGAGGGTGCAGGTGAACATGGGTTTGATGGATACATGGGTGAAACTACAATGATGAGAAAACACTTTTGGCAATATGACAAGGAAGGGTTACTATTTAGGGTGTTAGATGGGGGTCATTTGGGACAGGGAATACAGGTGGATATTTTCAACATAATGTGCCAGTGATCACTTTGTCATAGTGTGCTGTATCAGTTGGGGGAGACCCATATAATGATTAGGAAGAAGTTGGATTCCCATACTGGGGAGGCCCAATATTTTCTCAGAGTTGGGACAGTGAATCTGAAGAGCATAGGCAGTTCCTAAAAGAGGAGGACAGACTGGAGTGTCAAGCCCTCAGCATTGTAGCAAATATCTATGAACTTTGTCATCCAAGGAGTGAAGCCTGGGGTTCATGGTGGAACCTGAGGGAAGAGAGAGTGTTTAATAGGATAGTTGGAAGAGGGGGTATTTAGGGGCAAAGGAAGTGTTCTCCATGATCTTACAATGTTGATACAGGCTATGTTAAATTTCACCAAAATGTATTAAAGTGTATGGTCTAAAATGTAAACAATAATGTTAAATATTGACCATGGTTAGTAGCTATGTTTCAATAATTGTATAGCAGGTGTAACAACTGTACAATCCACAGGTAAAATGGTTATTAATAGAGAAGGGAGAAAAGGGGAAGGATGGTCAATATATTGGAGTCCCCTATATTCTGTATGAAACACTAATGTGACTAAAACCACTTGGAAGACAAAAAAATATAAGACGCTTGGGAAGAAATGGAAGAAAATGCCACTGTACATCCAGGATAACAGATATTGCAGTGATGAAAGACAAAATATCAAAAAAAATTGATATTTTTCATTTTTAATACATTTTTTACTTTATTTTACTTTTGGTTTTTCTATATTAGTGTGTATTTTATTTCTTATATTTAAACCTGTCATTATTATTTTATTTTATTTTATTTTTAATCAAATTTGGCAACATTCTTGGCTTCATTTTTGAAGAAGTTTTGGATCACAGAAGGGTTACAACTATAGCAGGGAAGGATCAGTGGTGCAGGGTGCCAGTGAAGGAGATACATGGGAGGAAGTTCACCCAAGCATACATATAAGGTATGTAAATATGTGTAAATGTTTATGGGGTATTGCCACAGTGGGTAGAGGTTCACAGAACAGCCAAAGGATTGCTGAACCCACCTCCTGGGGAGCTCTGCCACATTCTATAAAATTACAACAACAATCCTCTAAGTACAGGGGCAATGACTAGTGAAGGATGGTCCACTGATGTGCCCTTGATAATGACGACTATACTTATAAGCCTTTTGCTTTTGAATTTGCAACTTGGCCTAGTGTTGCAGGGTGCCTAAGACTTACATCCTGAGAGCTTCCTTGTTCATCAAATGTGGCCTTTCTTTAAACCAAACTCAGAATGTGCATGCATTTCCTTCCCCCCAGTGAGGGACATGACTTCCAGGGATAAGACTCACTGGCACTGTTGGATTACTACCAAGCAACAGCTGGTGATACAACTGGAAAAATACCTTGAATAAAAGGGGAAACGGTAAAGATGGATGAGTTTATATAGCTAAGAGACTTCAAAGTGGTTTGTGAGGTCGTCAGAGTGGTAACACTTATGCACATGTCAGCAGGATCTCATAGACAGCCAAAGTGGACACTACCACAATTAATGGTCTCCTGAGGGTTCCAAAGGGGGACACTCAGATCCTGGAGTCATGGTGTACAGCTCAAGAGTTTGGACCCTGACAGTGGGTCCTACTTTGGAGATTGTGTCCCCAAGTGGGACAAAATTGGACTCAGATATGACTTCTGTGCACATGCCTCTTCTGTCCTTTTTGTTTGAACTTACACTTGGTGATGGAATTGATAGGTGTACATACAGGAGACTTCAATCTCTGGGCTGTCCATGTGCTGCCTGGGTCCTGAGCCTCAGAGAAGTTGCAGGATCTACCCTCCAGTTCACGGGACTCACCAAGGACAGCTGAAGGGGAGGTGAGGATGGACAAACCAGAACACCAAGGAAACAAGAGAGTCTACAACAGCAAGCAAAAATGTCTCATCCATTAGCCATATGGGATCAAAGCCCCTCCTCAATTAGAGGTGAAGGAGACATCAACATCCCAGAATCCTCAGGATTGGTGAATAAAATACAGAATAGAGTAGAATTACTAGGGTTCTAATATAGATTTATTGTGATTCTAGCAAAGCAAGAAATTGTATCATTAATGTGCAGGCTGTGGCCAGTGGAGGTGCTGAAATCAGGGAAATGGAAAAAGGTGTAATATGGGGGTATTTTCAGGAATTTGAATTGACCTGGATGATATTGCAGTGACAGATACAAGCCATTATATATTCTGCCATAGCCTACAGAATTGAGTGTGAGAAGGTGTAAACCACAATGTAAACTATAGTCCATGCTTAGTGGCAATGCTTCAAAATGTGTTCATCAATTGCAATGAATGTATCACACTAATGAAAGAAGTTGTTAAATTGGGTAAAATTGGGGGGCCTGGGGAGTGGGAACTGTGGGCATCCCTTATAATTTTTTTATGTAACAATTTATGCAATCTAAGTATCTGTTGAAAATGAATAAAAATATATTTAAAAAACTACATTAAAACTACATTGAGAAGAATAAAAGATGAGTTATTAGAAACCATTGTAACTTGGTCAGAAAGGATAGTCTGGAAACTAAGCTTTCTCTGCTTAATCTCATGCAATTAATTAAATTCAGTAACTGTGTACAGCGGGGGAAGGAGAGAGTGACTGACGAGTGAGGAATTTTCCTGTTCTTTCGTTTGTCTGTTTTTTTCTTTATTATTATTGACATAATGAAAATTTTCTAATAATGATTGAAGTGATGACCGCGCAACTAGGTTTTTATGCCAAATACCATTGATTGTACACTTTGGATAAATTGTATGTTTATTAATATGTATCAATAAAAGTGATTTGTCAAAAAGATTCCAATTGTAATATTGGCTAGAAGAATCAAATATTTAGGACAAAAACTTAACCAACAATATTAAGGACCTGTATTCAGAAAAATTTAAAAAAAACATTAGATAAAAGAAACTGAAGATTTAAATAAATGGAATGACATTCCCTGATCATAGATTGGAATAATACATATTATTAAGATGCCAATTCTACACAAACTGATTTATAGAGTCAATGCAACACCAATAGAAATACCAAGAAACTTTTTTTTTCCAGAAGTAGGAAAGCCAATCATCAAATTTATTTGGAAGCTTAAGGGGACTGGAACAGCCAAAAATATCTTAAAAAGACACGCCCAAACTTAAGTGTTTTTTAACAAGGCTGTCAAGTCTTCCCCAAGGCTAAAACAGTCTATTTGAAAAATGGTGCTGGGAGAACTATATGGCCATCTCTAAAAGAAAGAGGGCTCCTATCTCACACCTTATAAAAAAAATAATGCAAAATGAATCAAGGACCTAAATAGAAAAACAACCATAAAGCCCCTAGAAAAAAATGAAGGAAAACAACTCCCAGATCTTGTAGTAGGTGGTAGTTTCTTA
>JAQZBX010050325.1:0-19690 GCA_029593785.1 Cabassous unicinctus | reverse complement strand
TAGGCAATGCTCCCTCCAGTTCTATTTTTCAGAAGAGTTTAAGCAGGATTGGTGTTAGTTCTTTCCAGAATATTTGGTAGAATTCCCCTGTGAAGCCATCTGGTCATGGCCTCTTCTTAGTTGGGAGGTTTTTGATGACTGATTCTATCTCATTACTTGTGATTGGTCAGTTTAGTTCATTAGCTTTTTCTTTCATCAATGTATGCTGCTTGTTTGTTTCTAGGAATTTGTGCATTTCCTCTAAATTAATCATGTTGATGGCATAAAATTTTCAAAGTATTCTATTATGACGCTCTTTATTTCTATGGGGTCAGTGGTGATATCCTCTTCTTCATTTTTCCTTTTATTTATTTGCATCTTCTCTCTTTTTTTGTTAGTCTAGCTAAGGGTCTGACATTTTTATTGATTTTCTCAAAGAATGAGCTATTTGTTTTATTTTTTCTAGGGCTTTTTATTTTTAATTTCATTTAGCTCTGCTCTAATCTTTGTTATTTCCTTCTTTCTACTTGTTTTGGGGTTAGTTTGTTTTTCTTTTTCTAATTTCTCCAGGTGTGCAGTTAGGTCTTTGATTTTAGCTCTTCTTTTTTAATGTAGGCATTTATGACTTTGAATTTCCCTCTCAGCACTGCTTTTGCTGCATCCCGTAGGTTTTGATACATTATGCTTTCATTTTCATTTGTTTCAAGGTTTTTGCTGATTTCTTTTGCAAATTCCTCCTTGACTCTCTGATTGTCTATGAGTGTGTTGATTAATTTCCATATGCTAGTGCCTAATCTGCTTTTCAGTTCCTTACTGATTTCCATTTTCATTCCATTGTGATCAGAGAAATTACTTTGTAAAATTTCAATCTTTCTGAATTTAATGAGAGTTTTTCTGTGGCCTAGCATGTGGTCTCTCCTGTAAAATGATCCATGTACATTCAAGAATAATGTGTATCCCACTCTATTTGGGTATAATCTTCTGTATATGTGTATTAGGTCCACATCCTCTAATGTATTATTCAAGATATCTGTTTCTTTATTGATCCTCTGTCTAGATGTTTTGGCTAGTAGTGATAATGTGTATTATAGTTCCCCACTTTAATTGTAGAGGTATCTATATCTTCATTTAGCTTTTTAATATTTGCCTCATATATTTTGAGTCGTGATTAGGTGCATACATGTTTATGATTGTTCTTTATTATTGATAGATTACCCCTTTTATTAATATATAATGTCCTTCTTTGTCTCTTAAAATAATTTTGCATTTAAAGTCTATTTTGTCCAATATTAATACCTCTACTCTTGCCTTTTTCTGATTATTGTTTGCATGTAAAATTATTTTCCATCAATTCACTTTCAACCTCTTGCCTCCTTGGGCCTAAGGTGAGTTTCTTGTAGAAAGTATATACATGGGTCATATTTCCTTATGCATTTTGCCAATATTTGTCTCTTGACAAATATTGTTAATTTAATCCATTAACAATCAGTGTTATTACCCTCAAGGAGTTACTTACATTAGTAATATTTTCTTTTGGTTTATGTTTACCATATGTTGTTTTTAAAAATCTTTTTATCATTTCATTTATTCTTACAGACTCCTCCATCTCTCTCTCTCTCTTGTTTTTTCCTTTCAACCTGCAGAACTCACTTTAGTATTTCTTGAAGTGTAGATTTCTTATTGATAAACTCTCTTAATTTTTGTTTATCTGTGAATATTTTGAACTCTCTCTCATTTGTGAATGCTGCTTTGCTGGATACAGAATTCTTGGATGGATTTTTTTTTCTTTTAGTACCTTTACTATGTCGTATCATTGCCTTCTTGCCTCCATGGTTTCAGATGAGAAATTAGCACTTAATCTTATTGAGTTTCCATTGTATGTGATGGATCTCTTTTCTCTTGATGCTTTCGGTATTCTCACTTTGTCTTGAGCATTGGACAATTTGACAAGTATATGTCTTGTGGTAGACCCATCAAAATTTATAGTGTTTAGGGTGTGCTGAAATTCTTGCATATGTATGCCCATGGCCCTCAATAGATTTGGAAAATTTTCAGCCATTATTTCCTCCAATACTCCTTCTGCCCCCTCTCCCTGCTCTTCTTCCTTAGGAGGCCTATAATGCATATATTTGTGTGTTTCATGTTGTCATTCAAATAATGAATTTTTTCTATCTTTTTATCTATCTGTGCTACCATCTGTCTGATTTCAGATGTACTGTCTTTTACATTGCTGATTCTTTCTTCTTACCTGTTCAGATCTGCTGTTATATGCTTCCAGTGAATTTTTTATTTCTTGCATTGTGCCATTCATCACAATCATACCCGTTCTCTTTTTATATATGTTTACAATTTCTTCAGAATATCCCCCCAGTGTCTTCTTAATGTCTTTTATCTCTTCTTTCAATTCAGTGAGTTGACTCATGATATTTGAACATCCTTGATTAGTTGTTCCACATTGTGCATCTTGTCCTGTTATTTCTATTGTTCGTTAGACTGAGACATGTCTTCCTGTTTCTTAGTATGGCTTGTAATGTTTTGTTGGTGTATGTTCATTTGTTTACCTTTATGGGCTTATTTGGTTGGTTAGCTTCTCTTTCTACTTCAGGGTTTTATGTTGTTTCTTTGAGTGTGGTAAGGTTAATTTTTGGTAGTTGGTTTCTATTATTCTATATCCTTGCAGTTGTCTATGGTCCCTTGAAAAAATATTAGGATCAGAGTAAAGGAAATTTATAAGAAGAGAAAAATAGTAGTAGTAATAATAATACCTAAAACGTAGAAGAGAAACCATGCAAGAGCTACAAAACTAAGTAATATGAGTAAAAACTCTTGAAAAATTCAAAGGAATAAGAACAAAAAGAGGTGGAATAAAAAATAAAAGAAACAAAATAGAGAGTAAAGTAGAATGAATTAAAAGGCCTGACAGATGAGAAGAGAATATCAGGAAATTTAAAAAGGAGAGAGAGAAAAAGAAAAAATGAAGACCAAACAAGAAATGATGGAATGGAAGAAAAGCCACATAAGTCTGAAGACAGAAAAATGAATGAAAGGAGAGAAATAAAGTAGGTTGAAAAAAATAAGTAAAAGAAAAAAGGAAATAAAGAAAGGGAAAACAACAAACAAAAAACAAATCAGCAACAAAGAAGTAACCCAGGAAAACAAACTGAGCCCTGCAGCTTCAATCTTTACATCATGGTCCAGACAACTGGAAAGACTGGAGGGTGTAGGGCAGAAGAATAGTGTGACCTGAGTTGAACCTCTTGTAAGAATTTTTTTTCCTGAAAGCATTTCTATAAAATTCCACTTGTTCTGTATCTGAAAGTGTTGAGTTACATGAAAACTCCACTCCTGTCAGGAAGGTCTGGCCGCATTGTCTTACGCAAAGCAACTCTTAGGAAGGCAAGTAGCATTGACAGACACTGCATATATTTTGAGTTCTTCATTTCATTATTTTTTTATATAAAATAAAATGTGTTATTAAAATTAAATATGTTTAAACTATATTTATTGTTATGCAGATTGAAGTATTTAAAATTTATCAAGCTTATTGAAACATCCTCTAGATTTGAATTTTCATTTGTTGTTTTAGTAAATTATTAATTATCTACTGAAATTTATTCAACTTTTCTGCTCTGGAAGTATATTGGCAACAGCACATTCAAATGTCCATTGCATACTTAAATTCCAGTCTATAGGATACAATGTTTTTCATATTTGTACCTAATTGTAGCAATATATTATTTCAGTAAAGGCTGAGGAGATTTTATCACATGAGTTTTTATGAGTTGGGTCATGAGTATACAGGAAAGGTGATTGACCTCTACATTGTTTTTCACAATAGCCAGACAAGAACTAGATTTACATTTTTGTTCCATCATAAAACATATGTTCAAGAGCAACAATTCTGGGCAGAAAAATGAGAAAGAAAACCAGTATTTTAACCAGTATTTTCATTATTAATGCATGTAAATATGAACATTATTCTTCAAAAATGGAATCAGTAGTTGCCATTGTTTCTGAGGGGAAAGAGAGGGAAGAATGAGTGGAACATAGGGCATTTTGGGGGCATTGGGATTATTCTGCATGCTCTTACAATTATGGATACAGCTATGCATTATATCAGAACCTATAAAAATGTACAGTGAAATATGTAAATCATGATGTAAACCATTGACCATAGTTAGTAGCAATTATTGATATTTGCTCTTCAATTATAAGAAAGTCACAATTTTCTATGTGACTTTTCCATAATGTAAACCTTTTTGGGAAAAAATTAAAAAAAAAAAAGACACTATGGGAAAACACAGAATAAGTTGTCAATATTCATAAACGATAACAGATCTTATGGAGAAGAAAGAGACAATGCAAAAATAATTTTATATTTTTAATTTTAATTTTATTTTATTATTTGATATTGATTTTTGGGAGGGTTTGGATTGCAGAAGTTTTGCAGCTGTGGCACAGGAGGAACACTGTTGTGGGGTGTCAGTGATGGGGGTTGTGTGGGGAGGGATGCACCTGGGACATAACTCTATGGAATATGCATATATTCATGCAGTTACAGAGTGCTGTCTTGGTGGGTGAAGACTCACACAATAACCTACAGAAAATTTAATTCCCATCCTGGGGGTCCTGCTATATTCTTTAATAAAGTATCTAGAATCTCTAGAGTACATGGACAGTGCCTAGTGAAGGAAGACAGACCAATAAGCCCAGCCCTTGATATTGATGGTTGCACTTATGAACTTTGTTCTTGTGAAATTTAAACTTAGCCTAGTATTATATATTGCTAAGAGTTGCCTCCTGAAAGCCTCCTTGTTGTTCAAATGTGGCCTCTCTCTAAGCTAAATTCAGTATATAAACTCACAACCTTGCCCCAAGTGTGGGATATGACTCTTGGGGATGAGCCTCCCTGGCACTGAAAAATAATTATCAGTAACATCTAATGGTACATTTAGAAAAAAGCCTTGACCAAAATGGGGAAATATTAAATAAAAATGAGTTTTTATGGCTAAGAGATACCAAAATTAGTCGGAAGGTCATTCCAGAGATTACACTTATACATGTCTCAGGAAGATCTCACTGACTGCCACAGAAAACAGTGCCTCAATCAGAGATGCTTCTGATGGCTCTAGAGACAGCTAGACACTATAGGCAGGGTAGATAACAGTTAGAAGACTGTAACAGTCAGAAGACTCATTTATAATTTTCCTACATATGGTTCTTCTTCACTTTTATTTGAACATATGATTAGCACTATACCTATTTGTGTCCCAGAGATTTAAATCTTCTGACTGTTCATATGCCAGCTGAGACCTGAATCTCAGCAGATTTGCAGCCAACACCTAATCTTCAGTTCATCAGACTCACCCAGGACTACCAACAAAAATATAATGATGGCCAACACCCATCTGGGAAAAAAATGTATCTACATTGGCAAGCAAGACAATTCCATCCATCTGCCCCATGGTATCTAAGGCCACTCTCTATCAGAAGCAGTGTCACCATCCCCAAACCCACAAGACTGAGGAATGAACAATCATAAGAGGGGAATGCAACTATTAACTAAAGTTGACTTATTTTAATTCTAGTAATGGAAGAGCTTGTAACATTGATATAAAGACACTGGTCACCAGAGTTTCTGAGTGGAAGGAGAGGGAAGAACAGGTATAACATGGGGACATTTTTGGACAGTGGAATGTCCTGCATGACACTGCAATGACAGATACAGGCTATTATACATTTTATCAAAACCTATAAAATTGTGTGGGAGAAAGTGTTAAGTATAATGTAAACTATAGTCTATGGTTAGTAACAATGCTTTAATATGTGTTCAATTGTAATAAATGTACCACAATAAGGAAATTTGTTGTTAGTGAGGGAAAGTGTGGGAGGGGAAGTGTTGGTGTATGTGGGAATGCCCTACATTTTCAATATAACATTTATGTAATCTAAAGCCTTTTTTCCTCTAAAGGAGGAAAAAAAACAAAACACCTGAATTGCTGAAAAGGAGAATCCCCTTGTGGTCTGCCAAGCAATTAAGCCAGTACATGAGAGTAAATAAATAAATAATAAATGTTTCTTTCACATGACAGTGTTACATGACTCTCCAATAAAGGAGGTGGATGTTTTCCTAATATAGACTTTATTCCAGTTTGTCAATATTAAGTACTTTATGTTTATAAAAATGAAAACTTTAATGATCAGTAAATACCTTTTAGTATCTTGTCCATTCAGTTCTTGGAACATGAAATTGCTACTTCTGATTTCTCCAACCAAAAAAAGGGATTGCTTGTGCTAGTATCCCTTTTTTCTAACTCATCATTTCATTATTATTATCACATAATTATTCAAATTACAATTGATACCAATAAATTATATGACATATGAAATATAAAACTTCTTAGAAATAAACTACCTACACTGATTTAAGAAAAAAATAGACAATATCAACAAGCTAATAACTAGAAATGGGAAAGAATCAGTAATCATAAACCTCCCAACAAAGAAAAGCTCAGGAGCAGATGCCTTCACAAGAAAATTTCATGAAACATTCTAAGAAGAAATAACACCTATCCTGCTCAAACTCTTATAAAGTATTGAAGATGAGGTACTACACCCTGATTAATTCTATGAGGTCAAGATCACCCTCATTCCAAAGACAAATAAAGATATCATAAGAAAAGAAAACATAGACCAATAACACTTATAAATATGATTTCAGAAATCTTCAAGAAATATTAACAAATTTAATCCAACATCACATTAAAAGAATTAAAGACCTTGATCCTTTGTGATTCATCCCTGGTATGCAAGGGTGGTTCTCCAAAAGAAAATAATTTAGGGTAATATAACACAATAAGAGAATGGAGGAAAAAACACATGATCATCTCAATTGATGAAGAAAAGGCATGTGATAAAATCCAGCACCCATTTTTATAGAAACATATTAATCTAGGAAAAGAAGGTAAATTTATGAACAAGAAAAATGTATATATGAAAAACCCATAGCTAACATCCTACTTAATGGAGAAACACTGAAAGCTTTCCTCTAAGGTCTGTAAAAAGAAAAGGATGCCCTCTGTCACCACTGTTATTAACATTATACTAGAAGTTCTTACCAGAATAATTTGACAAGAAAAAAACAAAGGCAAGGTAGAAGTAAAAGTTTCTTTATTTGCAGAAGACATGATTATATTTACAGAAAATCCTGAAAAATCTACAAGAATCCTAGAACTAATCAATTAATTTAGCAAAGTGTCAGGGTACAAGATTAAAAAAAATAGTAATATTTCTATACACAAGCAAAAAGAAAGCAGGGAAAATTACATTTTCAAGAGCAACTAAAATAATCAAATATTTAAGAACAAGCCTAACCAAGGATTTAAGAGACTTATATGCAGAAAACTAAAACTAATTGCTAAAATAAATCAAAGAAGACCTTAAATAAATGGAATGACATTCTATGTTCATTGATTAGAAGACCAAATATTATCAGAATGTCAATTCTACCTAATGAGATTTACAGATGTAATGCAAAACCAATCAAAATTCCAACAAACTTCTTTGTCAAAATGGAAAAGCTAATCATGAAATTCATATGGAATGGTAATGTGCCTCAAATAGCCAAAACCCTCATGGAAAATACAAATGAAGTTGGAGGACTCACAATTCCCAATCTTAAAATTATTACAAAGCAACAGTAACTAACACAGTATGGTACTCATACAAAGTCATACATAAGAAGAGAATCAAATTGAGAACTCAGAAATCAGCTGTAACATTTATGGCCAAATGATTTTGGGACCAAGGAGTAAAGATCACTCATTTTGGAAAGATAATACTCTTCAAAATGTGGTGCTGGATAACCTGGATATCCATTTGTTAAAGAATGAAGGAGGAACCCTATATTATACTTTATATAAAAGTCAACTAAAATAGATCCAAAATTTAAATATAAGAGTCAGAACTATAAAACTGCTAGAAGGAAACATAGGGAAGCATATTCATTTACTTGTGTTAGACTTTACTCCCAAAACACAAGCAAAAAAATGACAAAATAGAGAGATGAGCACACATCAAAATTTTTAAAAATGTAACTTTTGTGTTTGAAAGGACTTTATCATAGAAATAAAACAACAATCTAAACAATGAGAGAAAATGTTTGTAAACCACATATCTGATAGAGGTTTAATTTTCAGAAGATATAAAGGAATGTGTAAACTTAATTCCAAAGAGAAAAAAAAATAAAAAATGGGCTAAAGATTTGAATAGATACCTCAAAAAAGAATATACAAATGAACCCAAAGCAAGTAATAAGATGCTCAACATCTTTAGTTATCAGGTACATGCAAGTCAAAACCACGGAAATACCATTTCACACCCATTAGAATGGCTACTATTTTAAAAAAAAACAAAATTACAAGTGAAGATATAGGCTCACTTATTCATTTGTGATGGCAATGTAAAAATGGTGCAGCTGTTGTGGAAAACAGCAGCACCTCAGAAAGTTAAGCTTGGATTACCATATGACTTGTAAAACCCATTTCTACATATATACACAAAAGAATTGAAAGCAGATTCTTGAACAGATACTTGCACAATGATGTTCTTAGTGACATTACTCAGAATTGCCAAAAGATGGAAGCAACCCAAGTGTTCATCAAAAAATGAATATATATATTCAGTGGACTATTATTTTTCTATGAAAATGAAAGAAATTTTGTTACATGAAGCAATGTGGAAGAACCTGAAGACATCAAGTCAAGTGTAATAAGCTAGGCACAAAGGTACAAATATCGTAGGACCTCACTGATATTAAATAATTACAATAGACTCATGGAGACAGAATATAGCCTATGATTTACCAGAGGATGTGGTGGGGATGGAGAAGAGTGAATCAATTCTTAACATGTACTAAATTCCTTTTTGGAATGATAGAAATGTTTTGGTAATGGATGGTGGTTGTAGAATAATATTGTGAACATAAGTAAAAGCCCTGAAATATCATCTGAGTGTAATTAGAGGGGGAAAAGCTAGGTTGTATATATGGTACTAGAACATTTTTTAAAAATCAGTAGAACTACACTACAAAAACAATGAGCCCTAAATTAAACCATGGACTATAGCTAACAGTACAATTATAAAATTGTGCCTTCATCAATTTTAACAAATATGCCACACCAATGTGACATGTTAATAATAGGGTGGTATATGGGAATCTATTATATGAAAAATTTTTCTAATAAAAATAAAAATATAAAAAATGACTCTGCTGCTTCATTTCCACATATTTGTGAATTTTCCATTTCTCCCTCTGTTTTTTACTTCTAGTTTAATTTTGTTCAGAGGAGGTACACTGTATGATTTCAATATTTTTGATTTTATGGAGATGTTTTTTGTGTCCTAATATGTAGCATATTCTGTAAAATGATCCATGTACACCAGAGAAGAATGTGTACTCTGTTGCTGTTGAGTGAAGTGTTCTTTATATGTCTACTAGGGTTAGTTGTTTTAGAGTATTATTGAAGTCTTTTTCTTATGGATTTTCTGTCTATATGTTCTATCCATTTCTGAAAGTGGTATATTAATGTATTCAGCAATGTTTATTTTTCCCTTCATATCTGTCAATTTTTACTCCATTTATTTTGGGGTTTTGCCATTAGATGCATATATATTAATAATTTTTACATCTCCTTTTTGAATTAAGCCCTTATCAGTATATAACTGTCATTGTCCCTCATGACTGTATTTTTTATTTTTTTTTATTCTTAAGAAGCTATAGATTACATAAATGATACATAAAATATATAAGGGATTCCCATATGCCCCATCCTTCCTCCTCCCATGCTTTCCCACATCAACAAAATCCTGCATTAGCGTTTTTGACTTGAAGTCTACTTTATCAGATATTATTTTAGCTACTCCAGCTCTCTTTTGGTTTCTATTTATATGAAGCATTTTTTCCATCCTTTTATTTTCAACATATTAATGTATATGAAGATAAGGTGAGTGTGTTATACACATCATGTTGTTGCATTATGTTTTTTTAAAATCCATTTTGTCAAACAATACCTCTTTACTGCAGAGTTTAATCCATTTACATTTACAGTAAATACTGATAATATGGGATTTTACCTATCATTTTGATATTTTGACTTTTAAGTCATAACTTTTATGATGCTCAATTCTACTTTTAATGCTTACTTTTATATTTATTTGATTATTTGCTTAGTATAATTTGAGATTTTTCTCATTTATATCTGTATATACTTTTCATATACTTGTTTGTGGTTACCATGTGGTTAAAATTTAACATCTTAAATCCATAATAATAATATCTGATAATATCCAATTTAAATTAAATAATTTGCTCATGAACTATTTCTTTATCCCTCTCTCCTCTGACCATTTTTTTAACTGGCTACAGATTATATATTGGTAAATTATATGACAAAAAACATAGATTATCATTAATTTTATGCTTTTGCATCCATTGTAGCACTTCTAATAAATTATATATATATATATATATTTTTTTTAAACAATGTGGTTATATAGATGTTTATCACTACCCATATTGTTTTATTACAGGAGTTTTTCTTCTTTGTTCTGCTTTGATCCACTGTCTGGCATCCTTTCCTTTCAGTCTGAAGAATTCTCTTTAGCCCTGCTTGTAGAGAAGTTCTAGTGGTTTTGAACTAGACCTTCAGCTCTTGATTATCTGGGAATGTCTTAATTTCTCCCTCATTTAAACAAAATATTGCTCAATATAAATATGTTGGTTGGCAATTGTTTTTTCTTCAGCACCTTATATATTTTTTTCCTGCAGCCTTCTTGCCTCCAGGGTTTCCGATGAGAAATAGCTCTTAATTTATGGGCGTTAAGATTATATATAATTCATTGATATTCACTTTCAGCTTTCAGAACTCTCTCAATGTCCTTGACATTGGATATATTGATTATTATGTGTCTGCATATGGTTATTTGAGTTTATCCTGTTTTGGGCTTTGTAGGGCTTGTTGAATGTACATAGTGATTACTTTTTAAATTTGTGAAGTTTTCTGCCATTATTTCTTTAATAATCCTTCTACCCCTTTACTCTTTCTTCTCTTTTTGGGATTCCCATGTGTATATTGCAATGATTGATGGTGCCCCACAGGTCTCTTAGTCTTGCTCTTTTTCATTCTTTTTCGTCACTGCTCCTTAGCAGTGACAAAATAATTTCAATTGTCTTGTATTTAAGTTCACTGATTACTTCTCTTTTTTTAAAATTATTTTTATTTCTTTATTTTGTGGTCTTCAACTCCAGTGTTTCTGTTTGATTCCTACTTAGACTCTCAAAGAGATTTTCATATTTCTCATTGTTTTCCTCATATTGTTTATTTCTTTATGGTTTCCTTTATCATTTTTAGGATACTGAGGATTATTTTTTTAAAGTCTTTGCCCAATAAATCCAGACTCTGCTGATCTTTGCCTGTGGTTGTTGAATTTTTATGTATTTCCTGTGAGTGGGCCAGCATTTCTTGTTTCTTTGTTTGCCTTGTAATCTTTTGTTATCCATTGCACATTTTAATATATTGAAGTGTTAATTCTAGTATTTAGTTACTGAGCTGTCTGATCCTTAATTTGTGTCTGTTTAGTCTTATACAGAGATATCCTTGTGGCCAGGATCTAACTAAAACAAATGAACCGAAGCAAACATCACCTTTCAAATTGGCTCAGCTTTGGCTTTTGGTCTCCTTCAGTGCTTAACTCTCCTATCAAGAAGATCTGCATAAGGTGAATATGAAGGGCAAGGTTTTTTCTGTGTTATATGACCCTGCCTGGAACTTTAGAGCCAGTTCACCTCCTATCTTTATGCTTGCTTGGGATACTAGGAATTTCCTCATCCTCAGTTCACAATGGGTTGAATGTCCATTCTACTTCTCCTGAAATAGACATTTGCCTCCTTCTACATAAGAATGGCTCAATGTAGTTTATCTCTTGCACAACTTTTTCCTACCATACCTCAGCCATCTGTGAACAGCTTCTCTACCCCAGGACAAACCCTGAGGGCAAGACTGAGATAAGTTTCCTGGCTCAGTCTTTCAGATTTCTAACCAATAAAGTGACACTGACTTAGATGCAAAACAATATGCTCCATGGATTTACACTGCTCAATTTGAAATGGGACAGGGACCCATAGTGAGATTGCAGGGCTCCACCTTGCCTTAGGAGGGAGTGGGGGAAGGCCAGTAAGTGAGCCAAGAGGTTCTCTCATGGATTTTGAAGTTCTGTTTCTCTTTTTAATTCCCTTTTAACTTTATTTCAACTACAGAAAATAAAATAGACAAAAGGCATCTTAACAATTTATGGAAACATTACTTTAAAAACATCCTTTCCAGGCACATTTATGTAATATGATCCTAAATACAAACTAAATTTTTTCTCCAGATGTTTTGAAATACTCTGGGTTCTAGGCTTCTAGGTTCTTAGATATGTCATATAAAAGAATCTAAAGACATGTTACTGGATTTAATCTAGGTTCTTGACTTATGCTGCAGAAATGAATTTCAGAGCACTTCAGGTGAGTTAGGCCAGTAATTTATTAAGGTAGGGAAAGAAGAGAAATGGGAGAAAATAACAGACCACAGGTACCCAGTAGAGAGTAAGGGGTGAAGAGTGATAAAGCGGGCTGATTTATAGAGTACTATTTCCCATTATAGATTATAAATGCCCAGGTTTTACCTGCATGTTGATCCTTGCAGGAGGGCATGGTGAGAGCAGGGCACATAAGCCACAAGTACAGAGAGAAGCAGCAGGAGCTGGTGGGAGTCACTGGGGCAGGAGAGCAGGGAGCAGGAGGAGATTTGAACTTTGCACCTGCTTTTGAAACTGTTAAGTATTCTACCCCTTTGCTAATGGCATGGGAGGAGTCCCAGGTGTTTGCTGTTTTGATTGATTACCCCACCCATCAATCCCCCTAGTGGAGCCAATGATAATGTCTCTGAAGAATATTTGGGGCTTCTCCTGGCTTCTGGGAGAAATCTTGTGAGGATTTTCCAGCAGCCATCTTGGGGTATTGATGTCCACATGGACTTTTCTCCAGGTTCCAGATCCATCTATTGATTCTCTACATGAAGCCTGCTTCATTCCCCCCCTCAGAGAGTTTACACCTTTGTTCTTAAAGGGGTGCTGAAGGGAGATGTTCATTCTTCTGTAACTACTTCCTGCTGGTTAGGGGCAGTAGGCCCTACCTGACAAGGTGTAAAACTCTCTGGCTATTCTATCTCAATTGGAGGAAGATGGATCTGGCATCCCGGGTGAAGCTGGATGAAGTCCCCATATGGCTAACAAGATGTTGATTCTGGAAGAAACAAACTTTATTAGAACTTTGAGAATATATGATCCCACTAAAAGGATGCTGGACCACAAAATTAGAAAAGGCCAGGTGCCCGTAAAGACTGCATTTTCCCAAAGTTGGTGGGAAACAGTATTCCTCTTTTTAGTTATTTTATGCTATTGGTTAGCTCTAGAGAGAAGAGATTGCAATAGACAATGAGGTTAGGTATAAATTGCCAACCGTAGTTCCTATGGTAGGAGAGGAATAGAAGAGGCATTGCTCTTTTTACTTAAGCTACAGGAGATGAAAACAGACCAAGTTTTTTAAGGGGTGTCTGGTTTGCCCTCCCCCTAACAATAGGTATCTTGGTTAGAGTTAGAGGGAACAGTTGGCTTTGACATAAACACTACTTAGCTTTGTCTCTTGAAGAGGTATTTCAGACCATCCAATGACTTGCACTCGTGCATTTTGTTAGATGCTTCTGGTGAGCTGGCACTTTTCCGGGTAGCTGGTTTTACTCAGGATTAGTGCAAGCTGGAAATTCCTTTAACTTTAATAGCTGTGGGAGTGATAAGAACTACAGAGTAAAGTTCCTTCCACTTTGACTCTGATTGAGAGAGCCTTGTTTTCTGTTTTGATTAGAATCTGGTTTCAAGATCCTGGGTGAGGTAAGGTTGCCATGGACCATCTCAAAGGGGCTAAGTTGAAGTGGGTCTTAGCCACCTCATTTGTCATTTTCCTTCTGGTGGGAAATGCTTAGCCATGACAGAATGGCATGTGGGTGAAGTTTATCTGCCAGCTCTCCCCAGGGTATGATCCCTGCATCTGCACAGGGGGGTTTAAGTGGGGGAGGATGGTTAAGCCTCCCATTGTTTGAGTTATTAATTGCACACAGGGGACAACTCCTGGTAACTTCTTTGACTGTTTTCACCAAGCCCTGTCTTGCAAAAACTAATTTAGCTTAGCTGGTTAGGGAATCCCTCCCCAGATGAGTGGCTTGGTGAAATCCATGAAGGACTTTCCACTGTACTGCTCCTGGCAGGTAGACTTGAGCATCTTAGCAAGCCACCAATCAGCTTCCAGGGTGAACTCCAGGCTAGCTGCCTTGGTTTGTTCATCCAGGGTATACTTAGGAACGTTAAGTACTGATACAGGTGCTGTAACAAGGGGTAAGAGGGAGACCTGGGTTAAGTACATTCATTAACTACTTAGAAAATGAAGTTTACCAGGACTTTTAACATGTTCAGTGTCCCTCTGCATATGATCTAGAATAGAAAAGATATCACTATAATCATCAGGCATATATCTAGACTAGGATATAGGTATAGTACCTAATATTAATGTACTACTCAATGCATAAGCTTTTCTTTGAGCTATAATTAATAGATTTAAGTTCCAGGTTTGCAATACCTTGCATATTATCTCTCCATGGGAGCAGGCCCTAATGCCAAATGTGTTTAAGTTCTACTCACAGTACTCTGTTGCTCATTGCTCCGTTTGGTATATCCTTCACATGAGCATGCTGCAGCACCATTGACCCTAGACAGAAGCTAGGAAAGCAGGTTCCAGTATTCCACTGGCCAGGTGCATAGCACCCTTTGGCACTATGAAACAGTCCCAGTCTGGAGGCAATATCTATTGTACATTTGGCTATATCAAGCCATCGTTGGCTGCTGCAGTAGTTTCAAACTGCAATGCAGTTTCCATGAACTTCAGGAGTACAACCAGAGATGTAGTACGTATCTTTATTGTTTTAGGGGTCAGTGACCATCCTAGCCAATAACTCAAATGGAGAGGCAACCCGCAGTGTATTGAAGGCCTGGTTTGAATGCACAAGGAATTTGACAATACTGACATAGACTGGTTAATTTACCTTAGATTACAATTAGCAACCAACGGAATTTACTTTATCCATTTATCATAAATGAAGGTATTTTTAGTTTAAGATTTACACTTATAATAGTAGGTTTGGGCTAAATTTACCCAGTTATAATTTCAGTTATCCTTCTGCTATTTTATAATATAAAGGCATCTATAAATTATCTTAACTCAGTTATAGTTTCCAGTAAGTTTTTACTTTAAATCGAATTGGGTACTTTTATTAATGAAGCCACAAGTAATTTATTAGTAAAAACTTTGCTAAATTTTCTGTTTTTCTAGCAGTTGAACTAATTCTACTTGTGATTTATACATCAAATATACTTGCCAGGCAGTATTGAATTGAAAGACTCATTTTTAGGTTACCTTTCACTGTTATCCAATTTGTAACAGGTGAACCCCAAATCTGATTTCCTAGGCACAAGCAAACTGACAAAGTTAAACACAGATTTCAAAGTTGAACACATAGTTAAGCAGAGATTAAAACAGAAGAGAGAACTATATACCCTTAGGATTTGTAGGAACTCCTTGATCTTAATTGATGACACATCAGGTTTTTTTATTTTCCCGGAGAAATTTAATAACCAGTTTGGATCTTGATCTCTATTCACACCTTTTATAGGCACAACTGAGTTTAAACTAATGGAAGTTTGAGGTGTATTTCCTCATTTTTTTAAAGGAGATATGACATGAAGTTTCTGGCTCTCAGATGTATCTGTCCTCCTCTTTTATACTGGTCTAACTGGAATTCAGGGTCTTACACAGAGGCTACTCTCAGCTATCCTGTAGCTATGTAGAACAGCAGTAGGCAGAATTTCCTGATTCTTGAGAAGACACTCCTAATGGGAGTTTACTGGTGGGCTAGAGACCATGCCCATGAATGAAGAATGAAGAAGCACTTTTTAGTCAACTGATCTGGCGTCCCAGAGTCCAAGTCTGACTAAACCATTCACCACTCCAAATTTGGAGCTGACGCTCTGGTTCCAGCATCCTGAAATCCAGAGCCTGGGGCTCACAGGCATCCCTGTGGCCAACCTAGGCCTTGGGAGATGCCTGAAACCCCGAAGTTCAGACCAAAGCACCCAAGCCAACTGGTGGGAGACAGAGAAGTTGCCCCAAACCGAAGCATCTGAGATAAGTCTCAGAAGATGATTGGCTGCTGTCTGAATGGATGGGCCCAAGGAATTTCTTGGGAGCCATTCAGAATTACTGCTCTGCTTCTCAGCACCCTTGCAGTTCAGGGTCTGAGACTGACTACACTGTTGCCCAAACCGAAGCATCTGAGATAAATCTCAGAGAACATTTAGGCTGCTCTCTGAATCAAAGTGCCCAAGACTTCTTAGGTCTTGGAGGACATTCAGAGTTATGTCTCTGGTTCCTGTCACCTTGGGAATCAGAGACCCTGCCAACAGGCATTCCTGGAGCTGTTGTGGACTTGGGAGACAGACCGAATAGCTCTCAGGGTTGGTTTTTCAAACTGAAGCTCCAAGCCGAATTGTGCTCCTTCTTCCTATTCTTACAGAGGCCTTAAAAAGCATTCTACTCTTATGACTTTACCATTTGGTAGTTTCCCAGTTAGATGAGCCATCAAAAGGCCATTAAGTGATTAGAGATCAATTGTTCTAGCAAACAGGACTTGTGGCCCTGAGGCAATTTTTTTCTGGGTTAGAAAGTGCATCTTCTGTTTTATACTTTTCAAGACATTTTTATACTTTTCAAGACATTCCAAAGCATTTTAATACAAACCTGTAATGAGAAATTCAGTAGTAGGCAGTAGGAAGGTAAAACAATGTGGGTAATGGTTAATTATGAGAGGAATCCTGGCCTGTGACCCCCTTGGGGAAGGGAACTACAATGGCATCCATCTTGGCTCTGCTTGCTGCCACCTAAGGCAGGTCTGCAAAGGCATGGACACCTGGAGGGGGCAAGCCCCCAGCTCTGAGTCATTGACCTGCCACTGCCACCAAGGGGAGAGGGCGGTAGAAGGCAATGGTCTGAAGGCAAAGTCGCCTGGCTGCTAAAAGGGATTGACAAAGCTTTGCAGCACCCAGCACTTGGCTGCGGAACCTCTGTCTTGGCAGGGCCCTGCTTTGAGCCCCTGCCCTGTGCCCTAGCCTTCCCAGCTGGAGTCAGGTCTCACAAGCCTGAACATGTGGCAGGGACACAGAGAGTTCACGTGACCTGGACTCTTCCCTCCCAAGAATTCATCCTGTGGGGGCTCATAGGTGAACCCATTTAAAATGGATAAGCAAAATAAGACATTAAACAAACTGTTGGCTATCATTACAATCACCAATAATCTCCTGGGTCTGGCTGACTAAATATGTTACCGAATTTAATCTAGGTTCTTGACCTATGCTGCAGAAATGAATTTCAGAGCACATCAGGTTAGTGAGGCTAGTAACTTTTTAAGGTAGGGAGGGGAGAGAAATGGGAGAAAATAACATGTCATGGGTCCCCAGTAGAGGGTAAGGGGCTGAAGAGTGATAAAGAGGGCTGATTTATAGACTACAATTTCCCATTATAGATTATAAATGCCCAGGTTTTGCTTGCATGTTGATCCATGCAGGGGGGACACGGAGAGAGCAGGGCACAGAAGCTACCAGGGCTGAGAGCAGCAGAAGCTGGTAGCAGGAGCAGGAGCAGGAGCAGGAGCAGAGCAGGAGAGCAGGGAGCAGGTGGGATTTGACCTTTGCACCTGCTCTTAAACCATTAATTATTCCACCCCCTTGATAATGGCATGGAAGGAGTCCCAGGTATTTGCTGTTTTGATTGATTACCCCACCCATCAATCCTCCAGGAGAGCCCAATTATAAGGCCTCTGAAGAATATTTTCTGCTGGCTTCCAGGAGAAATCTTGTGAGGATCTTCCAGCAGCCATCTTGGGGTATTGATGTCCACGTGGTCCTCCCATCAGGTTTCAGATCCATCTACAGATTCCCTATTTTACTAGCTGGCTTCACTATAGTTCAGTATCTATTATTCATTATAGAAGCAAGTATTGAATAAATATCAAAAACATATTGTCATAAAAATATTAATCCTGGTTCTAATCAAGAAAGTGGAGTGAGACATTTCAGGTCTGTATCCCCCACAGAAACTTTGAACAACTAGCAAGAACTAACAAAATACTTTAATAGAGCACCAGAGGAAGGTTAATGCATTGCAGGAATGGGATGAGTGCCAAACCAAATAAAAAGCATCTAAAACTTCATAGGATTTCATGCCAACTTAGCTGGCCCCTCATTCACCCCTCACTGGCTAGGCATGTAGCTGGCCTAACCTCCTAGGTTGGATCCCTGGGATTGATTTTGTAGGGAGCTGATCAAGCTTTGTGCACACATTGGGAACATGTTTGTCTGGATCAGTCTGTCTGGTGATGGCCTGACGGGCTCTACATTTCAGAATTTTCCTGTATTTGGAGCAAATCAGATAGCTTGCTGTCTACAGAAAACTGTGGGAGAGCAGTAAAATTGTGCTGTACTGGGTAAGGGATTGCTGTCTGTTGGACATAAAATGCAATTTTTGAGATGGGACTGTGAAGAAATGGATTCTGATGAAAAAGTGGACATTTTCAGACCTGTACTTTCCTAGGTTCACATGCCTATGCCCAAGGCAAGATGCTTTCTCAGAAAAGAACAAAGCAGTTCCAATTCTTTGACCTCAAGCTAATCTTTAGCCCAATTGTATGGATATACTCTAAAGGTGTAACTTGCACTGAATAAACTGCAAAGACTACGAGAAGTTAGTTTTGTTTGTTTTTTTTCATTTTATTTATTTTTTTGACAATTCCTGACATTCAAATAAAACTCTGTCATAAAAATAGCTACAGGAACAGATGCTTGCATATCTAAATTCTCACAATAACACACTAAAATTTCAAAATGTGCAGCTTTCAACAAAAGTTTACAACACCTAGAAGGAAACAAGCAGTGATAATCCAGGAAAAGGAAAAGATTAAATCATTAGCAACTATCAATGGTGAGTACAAAATTTGGGGCATACCAGACAAAGACCTAAAAATGAAGCTAAATATGCCCAAATAACTAAAGTAAAACCTGGAGAAAGAACTAAAGGAAATCAGAAAATATATATACGATACCAAAGAGAATATCACTAGGGAGATGGAAATTATGAACAGGAACAAAGCAGAGCTGAAGATCATAGTTATAGAAGTTAAAAATTTCTTAGAGGAGTTCAACAGCAGATTGAAGCTGTCAGAAGAAATAATCAGAGGCTTAAAAATTATTCTAAGTAACTGAAAGAATTAAAAAAATAAAATAAAAACTGAACCTGTGGGTCATCATCAAGCACAACAATATACAAATACTTTGGAGTCCCAGAAGTAGAAGAAAGAGAGAACATGGCAAAATAGTCAAAGAAACAATGGCTGAAAACTTCCCAATGAAATACATGCAAAATAGTCAACAAACTCCAAACAGGATAAATAATAATATATTCACACCATAGCAAATTATAATCAAATATTTGAATGCCAATGACAAAAAGAAG